>SKCR01049682.1:0-63971 GCA_019454045.1 Zanthoxylum bungeanum
TGAAATTGGGTTTTTATGGCACTTAAGGGTGATTCCTTATTTGGGCTTGGTAATGGGTATGACCCACATTGACCAAAGCCCAAGCCTTAATAAATCAATTGAAAGCCCATTTGACTTGAATTAAATTAAACATTGGATGTAGTTGGGCTTTGAGCCCCAATAGAATTGGATTTAGAATCTAAGTCGTTAAAGCACATTAAAGTGTAAACATTTAATTTGGAATTAAATAATTGAATTAGTATTGAATACGAATTAAATCAGATTTAATAAGTAGTTCGATATAATTCGCGAATTCGTACCTTGTGTACTTATTCTCAATCGAGTTGGACTCGCGCAAAATCAACCGTTGTTTTGAACATTGGATGATCACTTATACAAAGACGACTAATTAATTGGATTAGATTGTTGTAAAAGCATGTCTTGTTTGAATATATATGTATGTGATGAATGAATAGTGTATATCGGATGGATATTAGAAGGGAAAGGGTAATTTTAGAAATTATTGTAAATTTGGAATTATAAATTGGACCTTGCGTGTCCAGCCTTATCTCTTTATCTCTTTGTATTCTCTTCTCACCTAATTCCCCTCAATGTAAATGAGGTTTCTCTTATTGTATTATGTAATTGGGTAGAAGTAGAATAGTGCTAACGGGGGAGAGGAAAGGGAGTGATTTGTTCTAGGAACAAGTTGTTTATATATCCATCCGCATATCACTATTACTTTACTTTACGCGCTTTATGATGTTTTAGAAGCATGCTTAAGGGTGTATGATGATGAGACCTAACAAAGATAAATTAATTGGTTGCCAATTACGCAAAAATCCCTCAAACAATATTAAGCGATTTTCCTTCCGTTGAATGATTCTTTCTCAAGATCCGAAATTGGCATTGGTTTGTTGGCCAAAGTCAAGACCTTTGTAGATCTAAAACAAAAGTGCCTACGGCCAAAACAGCAACAGAAGTTCCATTTCCAACTCGTAGATCTACCTCCCCCGAAGCCAGTCTCCTGCTATCATGCAGATCCTGCACATCAGTACAAATATGAGAACCACAGCCAGAATCAAAAATCCAATTTTTATTAAGACTGGAAGTAGTCATATTTATCTCAATAACAAACATACCTGAGGCCGGAGCCTTGCCCGCCTGTATGTCCTCCTTATGTCCCTTGTTCATGCGGCAGTCACGCTTCCAGTGACCTCTTTTGCCGCATTTCAGGCAAACATCTTGAGACTTGTCCCTTGGCTTCCCAGAAGCCTTTGTTGACTTGGCCTTGCCTTTGTTCTTATGCTTCTTCTTCTTAACACCCCCAGTTGCCTTGAGCCCAGCTTTCGGCGTTTGAGATGTTGTTGCAAAGTGCGCCTCGCGCTTGTTGCCTTTCAGAAGTTCTTTCTCTGACTCCTTGAGAATCGACAACAACTCTCCAAGAGTATCATCCAAATTCATCAGTTTGTAGTTGATGACAATCTGTTTCCAAGTATCGGGTAGTGACTGTAGAAGTACATCTATAGCCAGCTCAGACTCCAAGACTATACCCATATTAGCCAGTTCATCAATATCGGCTATCATTTGAGTCCCATGGACCTCAACAGAACTACCATCAGTCATACGGGTGCGAAAGATTCTCTTCACCAACTCGTACCTCGCCATCCGCTTATTAGTGCGGTGAAGATCTTGCAATCTTGCCATCATATTATAAGGATCCAAGTCCCTATTTTGGCGACGAAAGTGTTGAGTCATTGAAGCAAGCATAATCGACTGAGCCGTGTCACAATCATCACTGTGAGTTTTCCATAACTCCAGCTCAAGTGGCTCAGTGGGCTTAGGCCCGAGAGGTCTTTGATATCGTATACAGTATCCTCTCTGCCCCAAGGAATCCTTAGGTTCATTTCCCAATCAGCAAAGTTTGTCCCCTTAAAGACATTGTCACCCATGATGATGTCACGGACATTTACCTTGCTAGCCATCTTAACTACGATAGTCCAACTATCTAGTTAACGATAAAATGGGTACAGTCAAACTGTTACAAAAAAAAAAACATTTTATTAGTCCAACTAATGTTTAAAATTGACGAAATAAATTTTGTAAGCGCGTAATGCTAAGTATCTGAATGAAATTGCAAACTCAATACTAGCCTCCCACTATTTTCTACAAGTCTCTAACCCTCTGTTGAGTACTCGGGAAATCCAATTTCCTAGTGGGCTAGGATCCCGTTAAATACACACAACCTTGACTTTGGCCAACAAGTTGTATGATATTTAACTAGGTAGATCTCGAAGATCAATTGGATCCCATCCAATTCCTAGATCCGGTAGGTGGACATCCAAGTCCGAAACATATATATCTAATACATACGTCAATGTATCCAATACATTTTCCTAACCATTTCCTCTGAATCAACTAAGCCTTGGCTTTGGCACAACAAACCTAATGATTCCAGTTAAGCGGGACCCATTGACGAGGAAAGTTTCGTAATAATCATGTCGATGGACAAGAAGTGATCTTGACTTTGGCCAACAAATCACAACTTGGACAGGACACCGATGTGTGACAAAACTCTCATGATTCAAACACATCCTCAATTGACAAAGGTCTTGACTTTGGCCAACAAACCAATGCCAATTTTGGATCTTGAGAAAGAATCATTCAATGGAAGGAAAATCGCTTAATATTGTTTGAGGGATTTTTCGCGTAATTGGCAACCAATTAATTTATCTTTGTTAGGTCTCATCATCATACACCCTTAAGCATGCTTCTAAACACATAAAGCGCGTAAAGTAAAATAATAGTGATATGCGGATGGATATATAAACAACTTGTTCCTAGAACAAATCACTCCCTTTCCTCTCCCCGCTAGCACTATTCTACTTCTACCCAATTACATAATACAATAAGAGAAACCTCATTTACATTGAGGGGAATTAGGTGAGAAGAGAATACAAAGAGATAAAGAGACAAGGCTGGACACGCAGGTCCAATTTATAAATTCCAAATTTACAATAATTTCTAAAATTACCCTTCCCTTCTAATATCCATCCGATATACACTATTCATACAACACATCCACATTCATTCATTCATTCAAGGCATGTTATACAACCAATCAAATCCAATTAATTAGTCTTTAATTAGGTGACAATACAATGTTCAAACAATTGTTTGCATTTGCGCGAGTCCAACTCGTTTTGAGAATAAATACATATTGTATGAATTCACGAATTATATCGAACTACTCGTTAAATCCAATTTAAGTCGTATTCAATACTAATCCTATTATTTAATTCTAAATTAAATATCTACACTTTTATTGTGCTTTTATAACTTAGATTCCAAATCTAGTACTATTGGGTCTCAAAGCCCAACTAACATCTAATGTCCGTTTAATTAAAGTCCGATGGGCTTTCTATTGATTTCATTAGGCTTGGGCCTTGGTCAATGTGGGTCAAACCCAATTTCCAAGCCCAATAAGGAATCACCCTCATTTGCCATAAAACCAATATCAAGCCCATAAGGCCCAATTAAACATAAAAGCCCATTTATTACATTTGGACTTAAATGGTGTGATTAAGGCCCATTTTGGATCCAATCCAAATGGTCCAAATCTACTTGGCCCAACCAAGCCCATTTATGACCAAATATAATAGTTTTAGGCCCAATTCCAATTTAAGCCCAATTAACTAAATTTTAAAATTCCAAATTTTATAACTTAATTAATTAAAGTGTATTTTCATGATTAATCCTTTAAATCAATATTCCCAAAATATCAAATTAATCTATTAATCATATTTTTATCTTAAATACATGTCCAACATTATTTAATCAAAAAATCAAGTCCCTAATCATCATCAAGCATTCGGCCAAGGTGATTAATATGGTTCCGATTTCGTTTTCAAT
Organism: Zanthoxylum bungeanum; assembly: GCA_019454045.1. Lineage (NCBI taxonomy): Eukaryota > Viridiplantae > Streptophyta > Magnoliopsida > Sapindales > Rutaceae > Zanthoxylum > Zanthoxylum bungeanum. The sequence continues at coordinate 3,892 of SKCR01049682.1, forward strand.
CCAATCAAGTTACAAATGATCATCTCCATATTATTTCAAGTCATCCAATGTCTTAAAATTAAAAAATCATCTAGTCCACATGCTTGCATGTATTCGGCCAAGCCTCATTGGGGTTGGAAAAATTAATCCAATTTATTTTCCATGAAATTGATGATGTATAATCCATTTAACATACATCTAAGCATATTTAATCAAGCAAACTCATCAAATCATGCTTCAAACAATTTTCCCCAAATAACATCCTAATATATTTGCATGCATTTTTAGGCTCAATGATACCATTGTTGGAAATCTAATAACCATGTCCCAAGATCAAAAACAAGCCAAATATATATAAGAATGAACTAGATTGAAGTAATGGCGGAAACAATACTCACAAAAACGGAATGTGGATGCGTGATGAAACAAAAACTTCCTCCTTTGTGCAGTGAGGGTTCGGCCAAGATGAAAAGAGAAGCTCCAAGCAATGTTTGATCCTTCCAAGCTCTAAGATGAGTTTCCCATAACACCTTGTATGATCCCTTGATGGTGCTAGCCAAATATGTGATTTATTGTTCCAAACACACACACTTTCTTCTTCAAGCTTTTGCAACAAAATGAAGAAATGGAGAGGGCTGTGAGAGCTTACTGTTTCGGTAATTGAGAGGAGAGAAGATATGATTTTTGTCTCAAAAATCAATTTATATTTATGTCATAATAATTATTAAATAATAATATACTTATGACACAATCCATGCAAAGACTTAGAGTGTCTAACACTCAATTTCCATGCAATACCCTTGAGTGCTTTGTACACTATCTTCATGCAATACATCTTGATTAAATAATGCAAATAATGACAAGTGTCATGTGGGCCCCACACGTTTCCAAATGAAAGTGGGCCCACGTGCACTCACGCGTTCGGGTTCGATATTTCCGAAATACCGAGCTTACGTCGCGACGTTAATTAAATCGAATTTAAATAAATAATTGCGCCTAGCGAAATTATTATTTACGTCGCTAACGAATTAATTCTAAATTAACTCGTTTGCCCGAATTAAAATCTAATTTCAATTTCGCGTCGAAATCGAATTCCGTTTATTATATCGAATATAATAATTTTACGATTAATTCTAAATAATCGTTCTCTCTCTCTCTTTATACAGTACTTTATCCAAGATAAAGTCTCTCCGTAATTAATCCAAGATTAATCGAGTTTGAATCATACGTCATCGGTGAATCTTAGGGAAGCGACCCAAGAGACCTCTAGATATGTTGGCAGTAAATCCGGTTGTCGAACTATTCGAACACGTACGTACCAAGTACTACGTTTTTACCGATTTACAAGACAAGGTTAGCTTCTAGCAAAACGCCATGCCTACCCAATTCTCTAGAAATATTCTTACTGGAATATTAGATCTATAACAGGCGTAGTATACCGTAGTATAGTGTATATCGAACCAGTATCGGATGATCACATGTAAGGCCTGGGGCTGGATATGTGGCCCCGTACGATACATATATCGGACATCAAGCAACCAGTCTCTTTGAATCGGATAATCCTGACCTAGTCATATTATCCCGATGGTTGCAACCATTATAGAGTACTAGTTCTGAATCCCTCGCGATCATCATCTCCATATGTCTGAAGTGATACTTCCATCTTGACATCACACCCAGTACACTACGATTCTCGATAAACCCAGAAGAGGTATACACAGAACTCGTTAAAGCCCTGGACCACCAACCTAAATTTTACCGATTGTCGTAAGTACTAGCGATGCAAATCTCAGGTTAAGATCATATGCACCTACCCTGAAGCGGACTCCCATAGACACGCAGACATACTACCAATGGGACTCCGCGGGGTCTATCCAGAGCGAAGCTGTTTTCCGTACTATCGGTAAACACAACCTCCTACCGCACTTGCATAAGTATCCAATACTTAAATATATGAGAACTATGCCGTTGTGCCCTCAACAACATGCACAAGTGCAGTACTAGTCTATTCCGCATTATCGATGTCCAATCTCGATAATACTACGACTAGGGATATTTAATGATTAAACCTTTATGGATTGATACTGTCTCATATCATCACAATCCGGAACTAATCATAGGGACTTTTACCATTTATATATCAAAGTAAATAATATACAAAACGGTAAAAGGCAATTTCATTACTTCACATAGTTAATTTTGTACAATAATACAATATCATTTACAAAATAGTGACGCTATGGGTCATTACTGTCTAACAGAAAGGTAGTGAATAAACACGGTTAATAAAAGCACAAATTGATGACACCCACCATCACCTAGCCTTAAATGCCTTTGATTTAACCCAATTTTACCCACTGTAGACACGGTTAATAAAAGCACAAATCCAAACATTACAAGACATTATTTCATGGCCGATTCTCTATCCCCATTGGAGTCGCCAGACTGTAGAACACAGAAATTGATGATGCTGTTCTAGGCTCGCGGCCTAGTTGGGAGTACGGAATAGCCCGCGGGGAACTAAACTGGAGAAATAACATGGAGTCGCCACCTGGTGTGAACCAGGATAAAGATTTAAGGCCGCACTCACCCCTCGCAAGGGAAGACCCAAACCGTTGGGTTCGGAATGGTCCATTACTTATGCCACTTGTAATAAAAGGATTTTTGCAATAATCTAACCATGCCTAAGCAACATATATTTCTAAGGATAGTCTATTTCTAAGTTCACATGGTTAAAAATAAAGCTCGTATCTAAGTTTGCATATAACCTATTTGCATATAACATATGTCTAAGTTCTCATGCTTTAAAAGTAAGTCATTATAACGGTAAAATGCAACATCACACAACGTATTATATTGATAGACATGGAAGCGAAAACAAACAATAATTATACAAGCATGCATATTAAAGAGAGGCAATAAAGTGCATAATGTAAAGAGATAACTAGAGAGGCAATTAAGCGTTAAAATAAACGTGTCGTGATGCGATGCAAAAGATGATAGACAGTAAAGATGAAAGAAATGAGATACAACATACACCCTCATCTATAAAGGACTTCAAGTGTCTGATTAAACATATCTCACGTTCAATCGAACGTACTTTGTCCGGCGCGGTAAAACTTCGTGGCAAAGGTAGCCCGTAGGCTTTTCTAATCCCTCAAAATGGAGGACCTTTAATCCAACTTGATTTTCCCATGCGCAATGCAACATGATGCATGATTATGCAATGAGATGTCATACATAAAGCAAACAATGGAATAATAAAAGGCGCGACAAAGTATTGTCGTAACGGTAACCTTTTAGGCTTTTCCGTTCTCAAATGGAGAACCTTAGACCAACATACTAAGCCCATGTGCATCATATCACAATAAATATGAAGTAAAGACAACAATATAGGACTTCGTTTATTCTATTAAACATATATCACATTCAATCAAACACACTTGTCCGGCGCAGCAAAGTATTGTCGTAAAGGTATTCTTTTAGACTTTTCTTCCCTCAAATAGAGAACCTTTAGACCAACATACTAAGCCCATGCGCATCACAACGCATAGACAGTAAAGACAATAATATAGGACTTCGTATATTCGATTAAACACATATCACATTCAATCAAACACACTTTGTCCGGCGCGGAAAAGTATTGTCCTAAAGGTAGTCTTTTAGACTTTTCTTCCCTTAAATAGAGAACCTTTAGACCAACATACTAAGCCCATGTGCATTATATCATCAATATACAAATAAATAATTGTACAGAAATTAAATGGCGAAATAAAAATGTCGATAATAAACAAACAAGATAACATAAATCGGAATATGTGTCGTTTGCTCAAGTGGTACGTGGAGCTGTATCCCAAGTACAGACCGCACTACCGTCTATTCGGATTCGTCTACATAATTTATGTCTGGGTTTCCATCCTATATACCACAAGAGACGACATATTTTCCATTCATTCAAGGGTCACAACACACATCATTCCATAATACTCATGCAAATTAAATTTAATAAATAATTACTGGATGAATAAAAATAAATGAGAAAGGTGCCCTCAGGTCTAACCTTTTATGTCGACTCTCGGAAACGGGTTACAAGGCCGTCAGAAGGGCTAACACTCCGTAACTTTTCTGGTTCACTGGTTCACGTCTTTCCTCGTTGTTTCACTATTCGAGCTACTGTTTTCACTCTGTTTCGCTGCTATTTTGCTGTTGTTTCACTACTATTTTCGCGGTGTTTTATGGTCACTATTTTAGGTGTGTTAAGGTACTGTTTTGCGGTAGTTTGAAGGGTATAGTTTCAATGATGTGAGGGGCTGTATGGGGCTGCTTTACTCACTATTTTGGGACGGTTTTCTTGACTGGTTTTGGCTGTTAATTGGGTAGATTTTCGATAATGCAAGGGGCTGCTATTACTCTGTAACTTTTCTGGTTCACTGGTTCACGTCTTTCCTCGCTGTTTCACTATTCGAGCTACTGTTTTCACTCCGTTTTGTTACTGTTTTGCTGTTGTTTCACTACTATTTTCGCCATGTTTTATGGTCACTATTTTAGGTGTGTTAAGGTACTGTTTTACGGTAGTTTGAGGGGTATAGTTTCAGTGATGTTAGGGGCTGTATGGGGCTGCTTTACTCACTATTTTGGGACGGTTTTCTTGACTGGTTTTGGCTGTTAATTGGGTAGATTTTCGGTAATGCAAGGGGCTGCTATTTAGGACTGGTTTTATCTCAATTTCGGGGACTACCTTAGGCTCTTTTTTAGACTATTTGGTCACTGTTTTGATTTCAATTAAGGGGTAGTTTGTTTATTGTGTGAAGTTGGTGAGTGTGTGTCCGTTGGTGGGGTCGCTGGCAGTGTGAAGCTAAGGGTTTTATTTTATTGTATGTTCACGTGGAGGGCATTATGTTGACAGTTTCTGAGTCGGTTTGTTGGCTTCTTATGAGTGTTTGTACTCGGTGGAGGCAGTTCACATGGAGGTGTCTTCATGCCTCACGTCCAAGGCTCATTGTTTGCTTGTACTGTTCACGTCACTTGTTGCTGGCTTTATCCACGTCCAAGGCTACACGGTGCTTTCGGCTTTATAGTTTTTGTTGTGTCGGTTTGGTATGTTATGCTTAGCATGGGTGAAGGGCTCGTCTTTTTGTTGTTTGTTCAGTCGGTGGGGCTTTACTGATCGTGAGTGGAGAGAAGGTAGAAGGGAGGAGAGAAGGGCAAAGATATGAGAAGGTTCTTTGTGCGTGGATGCTCTGTGCGAGTTGAATGTGTGTTACGTGAAGGCTAGTGCTTTAGGGTTTTTGTATTAATCGGTTGAGAGAGAGAGGAAGGCGCCAAAGGAGTTAGGGTTTATTTATTTTAGTTTACTGTTTTTGCCGTGAATAGCTTACCTAGGGTTGGTTTAAGGCTCTTTTTATAGTTGCAAGCTAGGGTTAGGGTTGTGCATGACATTTTAGATAAGGAAACAAATCATGGAATAAGGGAGGTGATTAATTAGTTTATTAAAGGAAAGGATATTGTGTATTTTTGGTGTGGAATATCACTAAATTAGGGAAGTTATTTACTTAATTTTGGAAGTGATTTATTTAAATTGGTATGTGATTTAATATGATTTATTTTAATTAGGAATTTAATTTAATTTATTTCAATTTAAATGGTTTTAGTTTAATTTAATTTAATTTGTTACATGTTTTAATTACTTCTTGGATTGGGCTTGGGTGAGATGGGCTTGGTGTGTGTCTTGGTGATGTATGGGCATGGTGTGGTTTGTGGGGGTTTGGGCCAATGGTATGTTTTAAAACGGAGATCCAATAAGCGAGCCTGAAGCTAAACAAGCGAATAAAATCTAACAAAAATATCGATTCCCTTCCGAAGTCTGTTTCCCGCGACTTCCTCGACTTAAAAGGTAGTGTCTCCAATGAGACTCATCATAGGGACTTATATGCAAAAATGCAGTGCCTACAATGAGGAGGGAATATTCAACGTCACAATAAGTAAAGATAACGTAGAAGACTTTATAGAAGACCTAGGACCTCAATGAAGTAAGTACGAAAGAAAATAGGCAGATGGTCCATAGAAATAGAAGTAAGCAACTTAACAAAGATCTCATGGCATTAAGTAGGATTTTAGGAAAAGTGTAGAGTATGACCTTAGTAGTTGACGAGAATAGAGTTTTCAAAAGAGCAAATAATAAGGAGTAAAAAGACAATATAATGAATATACTTCTAAAAGGATCTGATAAGATGCAGAGTGAATAATTGATAAGTGAACTGGAGTAAGGTCTGAAGAAGTAAGCCGAAAAAGTTTTAATGGTGAAACCCAGTGTGGGAAAAGATACTAGACAAGCATCTGCGAGAGCTCCAAGTAAGGGTGTATATCATCAAAATATCGAGAGTTCGAGATTAGTCCCCACCCTCTCAACCCTCGAAAAATACTGATAATAAACATGACAGAAGTACAACCTTGCCATACTCCAGGAACAAGTGCAAGAGTAGTGATAATAAGAAAAGAAAAGATAGTCCTAGTAATAGATTCTAAGAGGAAACATTAGAGTAAAGTAATGAGAAAAAGTAATACTTAAGTATAGGATAAAAATGATACTAAGAAAGAGTTAGAAAGGAATTACGTAAGGTACCCAGCCCTAGCTTAAGGAGACTAAACCACTAGGGTTTGAGATGGTTTAACCGCGGGTTATGGGTGGTTTGGTAGGTTTGTATTAAAGTACAGGGACAATAAAATAGGATAATGCAAAGCGACTGTTGAATGAAGAAAAGCTTAAAAACTGAGGAGAGCTGTAAAAGAAATATAGAGAGTTGATAGTTGAATAGTAAGAGCTAATGTTAAGGATAAGTTGGACAATGGAATAGAGAGACATCAAATATAGATATGAAGTATTAGAAATCTTTAGTGAAAAGTCAAGAGTACTCAACAGAGGTATTACAGAATAAGGATTAAAGAAAAGGAACTGATGGAGATCTAGTAGTCAGCATAAGCAAGAAACAAGAACTAAAGTTAGTAGCATCTTTGGATACTTGCGAATTTAAAAAGATCTTGAGTTAGATGCCATAGAGGATTCGAGGACGAATCCAATTTAAGGGGGGGAGAAATTATAACGACCGGTAGTTTTCTTACTACTGCCTACAGAAATATCGTCACGTACGAAGCAAAGACATGTAAAAAATAATTTGATGGGACCCAAGTATATCTATTAAATGATTTTTGAGACTATCGAAAAACAGCTCGAAGTCCGGGACGGGACTGTTCCGTATTTAATTTGGACCGCCCATAGTATTTTTGGGCATAACCTTTTCAAACGATCTCCGATTTTTATGAATTTTATATATTTGAAACACTTAGACCGAGACCTACAACTTCCGTGTTAAATACTTTTCCAAAATCAAATCAAAACCGGGTCAAAAATATGCGTGAAGCTACAACCGATAAGCGTGAAGCTACAACCGATAACCGATAAACGTGAAGCTACCCATGGGCGAGTATTAGGACCATCATTAGGAGAAATGCTACCTTAAAGGGTAGTTATGTTGAAAAAAGAAAAAAAAGACAAAAGAAAAAGGAAACCATACTATATTGAGCACGAAAAAGCAATTGCAGAGCATAATAGAGACATCTAGGTTGGTATGACCCATCGATCCCAATTTTTGAAATGAAATCATTGAGTTGGCGTACTTGGGAATCAAGCTGTGAATGAACCTTACACACACACATTTTTGAGTCTGGCTTAGGTCATTTATTTAAAAACTCGGATTTGAGTTACATTGAGTGCTTTGAAGGTTCTCTGTTTTCATTACTGAGCATTCTTTGAGGATAGTAATATGTATAAGTATTAGGATTATTTCATAGCCTGTAATATAGTATGTTGATACGGAGTGACACATCACGTAGTCGACCTTGACCTAGTGCAAGCAGCGAATAGCAGAAAACTAAACCAAGTCTGGGGACGACTAGTCTACCACCTCGCGAATAAGGGACATAACGGAATATTGAGCCAAATGGACAAAGATAACGCATCAGAATAGGGAATACATCCATGCATACATGCATGCACATCACATACACGACATTTTTTGTTTTATGTTTGCAAGTTTTTGAAGAAAAAAATGGCAAAGACGAGCAACTCATGAACGATTCACAAATAAACCATCTCAACTCAGTAAAGATTCAAAAATGAACCATCTCAACTAAAGTAATGATTCAAAAATGAACCATCTCAACTCAAGTAACGGTTAAAAATGAACCATCTCTCATCAAGTAACTTTTCAAAAAGGAACCATCTTAACCCATGAACGGTTAAAAATGAACCATCTCATCTAAACCCAAGAACAGATCAAAAATGAACCATCTCATCTCAATTCAGTAACAGTTCAAAAATGAACCATCTTTCATCAAGTAACGGTTCAAAAACGAACCATCTCTCATCAAGTAACGGTTCAAAAATGAACATCTCTCATGAAGTACGATTCAAAAATTAACCAACTCTCATCAAGTAACGGTTAAAAATGAACCATCTCTCATCAAGTAACAGTTCAAAAATGAACCATCTCAACTGAAGTAATGGTTAAAAATGAACTATCTCTCATCAAGTAACGGTTTGGGAATGAACCACATCAACTCGGTAATGATTTGGGAATGAACCATCTTTCATCAAGTAACGGTTCGGGAATGAACCAGGAGTCAAACACCTCGTCATCAAATCAACTCAGTTCGAAGCAGCTCATAAAACAACAGGTAAGTCTAGCAACAGCCAACGAACCAGGTAAGTAAAAATGCATGCAGAACATTGATAGGGTTGTCACTGTCACAAATTGCAAGAGCCCCATCAAAGTGGGGGCGACTGTAGACACTACATTTTTGCATAAAGCCTAATGATGAGCCTCATATGGAGGAATTACCCGATAAGTTACGGAAGTTGCGGGAAACAGACGTCGGAAGGGAAAATTTAAAAATCAATACATTATCAAATTTAATTCATTTGTTTAGCCTCAAGTTCTCTTGATTGATCTCTGTTTTATCTTTACAAACTTCATGTCTTTCAACTATTAACCCAATCATACCCTTATGACTAGATCTTTTGAACAGGGGAAGGAGAATGTCAAAGTTAATTGATCCACACATACGATTGTAAAGACCTCAAGTCTAAGGACTAGTCATATAATCGACACATGAAAGTTCTCATAGAAAGATGGGATAAACACTCCATATGAAAACTTTCGGTGATCAGTTCGATGGACACGAGTAACTCATGCATCCATGTGATATACCAAGCGGACGGATCTCCGCTAGTAGCCTATGAGATCGGCTACCCCACTTAAGGACGGATCATATCATCATGCTAGTCTCTCCGTTTTGTGAACGCCTAGATTATTCACAAAACTATGACTAGAAATATTTAAGAGTAATGATTCTCATAAGACGTGGAAGTCATCGTCTTATTACTCCAAGGGCTTTATTACAGTGTTGATGATTCATATAAGTTATGTAAGACATGTATAATAAATATTTTTATTTTATTAATTAATGAAAATATTACAAATACATGTATATATAACCCATCCACAAGTTGGGTATAAGGCATATCCCAAACACCAAAACCCCAACAAAACATGGGTTCTACACCAACATTCATATACATCATCAAGCGAAGAACAAAACATATTCACTTTAAAATCATTTTGAAAACTTATTATAAAATTATTTTATTGTAAATAAATCATTTTCAATAACCATATTTCTGGTAAAATCCTTATCAATCATCCAGGACCAACTCAATGGGATGAAACATAACAAGCGTCTAATATCTGAATCATACACACAGACCGAAAAATGAATGAATCAAGTATATATCAACAAAAGATAGCGTGTTGATCCACTATAGTTGGACATAACCCTGAACAAGCACCCCGACGGATTCAAAAACCATTAAAAACATAGATTAAGCATTATGGCGAAAATGTATCATATAGTAGTATAAATGAAATCAGATGTATTTTATTTTAAAATGTAATTCTTCTAAAATCTATTTTTTCCCAAAACACAAGTATGTCTTAATTAAAGATAAATCTTTTAAGAATGGTAGTGAATATCGGATGTATATTGTTCAAAATAATTCTCTTCTAAACAAACATTTCAAAACATTTATCAAGCATCAATTTTCCAAGTTATGTGAACTGATTGGACTGTGTACGTGCATGACAATGTCATCAAAATAATGGGCCAGTCATTTTCTGATGTTTAGGACCTCATAACAAGCACCTCGACGGAAATATAATCGTAAGTCCTAAATCAAGAAAATAATAGCCAAGCGCTGTGATGGAAACATATCGTTAAGCACCTCGATGAAAACATATCAATAAATCATAAAATATGAAAAAGTAGATCAATCGCCGAGGTGGAAATATTATGATAGTTCATAAAATATAAATTATTATATGTGCCTTCATCCCGTATGTAATAGTACATTCGAAAGCAGTAGTAAAAACTAACGGTCGTTACAAATTCTCCCCTCTTTAAATAGGGTTCATCCTTGATTCTTTTTAAACTTGGGATCTCACTACAGACCCATGGGTTCACGACCTCTCTCTCTAGACCAACAGTTATAACTGATTTCATACTCAGAACCATCTTCCTTTACATGTTAAAACTCTCACCTTTCTGAAAACTAACTCATACTCGCCTTAGTCATTTCGTTACCTTGGCTTCTATTTCCTCCTTGGTACTTTTAACTTTAATTCGAGAATATCTGTTAGGTCCCGATTGTATGTATTTTTCATTTAACCATTAAACGAGTTATAAATAATAAGTATTATACATAACAGTTGCCCTAGTGCTCCATGAGTATATTTCTTTATTGAGACCATCTATATTCAGGCATATTCATCACGAAATTCAATTTGGTGTCCATAATTCACCCACCCATAAATTATGACGACTATGGATAAGTTTGTTGAATCATACAGGTTGAGGTCAATGCATACGTATAATCCCTCCGTCACAAGTATCTGGATTATCCCATAGATATAGATATAAACATCAAATCTCTATAGGAATAATCTCGTCAACGAATCTATTAGCAATTTCTAAATAAAATTCGGAACTTGCTTCCGAAGTTTACTATGGCCATAGATTTAACCGATTGCTAATCACATATAGACTACATATGCTTTGTACACAGAACTGACAGATCATTTCTTGATACACACAGGATATCATTAGCATGAGTTCACACCCAATGAATATTTGGATGTTGGATCTAAATAGATTAGTGATGTGACTGCCATCTAAGTGTGGAGGATAACTCATATATCCGCAGTGGTATCTCAAGTCAAAGAATCATTATGCTACTCAACTCGAGAAGATTCCTATTGATGTTGGTGTACCATCTATTAGGAAATCTTTGGTGAGTCATTCAGTGTTTATCAAATAAACACCTACATTTTTATATGAGTCTCCCAAGTCTCATGGTTCATCGGGATAAACCATCGGACCATGTCTGATATACGACGTGTACTGGTCTCAGCAAATTTTACTGTAACATCCCCGATCTGGAAGATGTTACCGGAATGGGATAGCTATGCTAACCCTATAAGTCTTTAACTATCTGACTGCATCCTAAACTGACCAAATGCAATGTCATGCATGGAAACTATAACTCAATTTAAAATACTCTTGTTTCTCATGTTTGTGTACTCTAAATTCTTTTCTTTACACATGTTAATAGTGTTGGGTTTTCTAGGTTTGCCAAGATCTAATTAAGCAAGAAATAAGTGCGAATACAACAAAGTTGAGTTGCAGAATTACTTACTTTGATCGGATGTGAGAATCTTGAAGAACAAAAATTTTCCCAAGAATTCGGCCATGCCCCACTTTTGTAATTCATGGATGATCTTCAAGCTCCAAGCTTTAATTTGAAATTCCAAGCTCATATATGGGTTTCCCTATGACCTTTGAATGACTCCTAGTAAGTGCTAGCTTGTGAAATTTTTACCACAAAAATTCCATATCCATCATGTAACTCTCGGCATTGAGAGAAAATGGAGAAGGAGAGAAAATGGCCCATTGGCCGAAATTTGGAGAGGAGATGGAGAGATAGATGATTCAAAAATTGTGTAATTGATTTCAAAAATCAATATTACAAAATTCAAAAATCATGCTGGTAAATGTCTTTCACAAATCAAGTTTGTGTGTAAGACAAGCTACCAATATTCTAGCAACTTCTATCAACTTAAAGTTGATAAAGTTCACTAGATGATATGACTTGATGTGACAAGTGGGCCCCACTTGATTCAAAATCCGAGTGAGCCCGCAACACATCTCGGGCTTGGGTTCGCTAATTCCTAATTAACGAATTTCCGTCGTGAAGTAATTAAATTAAATAATTATGCCTAGCATAATTACTATTCACATCGCTGGTGAATTAATTCTAAATTAACTCACTTTCCCGAATTAACATCTAATTTTAATTCCACGTCGAAATCTAATTTCGTTTAATATATCGAATATATTATTGTATCGATTAATTCCAAATTAATCGTTCTCTCTCTATGAATAGTATTTTATCCCAGATAAAATATCTCCTTAATTAATCCTAGATTAATTTTCTCTCTCTTCTAATTAATCCTAGATTAATTATGTGTGAGTCATACGTCATCGGTGAATCTTCAGGAAGCGACCCATGAGATCCCTGGATATGTTGGCAGTAAATCTGGTCGTCAGACTATCCGAACACGTACGTACCTAGTACTACATTTTTACCGATTTACAAGACATGGTTGGCTTCTAGCAAAGCACCGTGCCTACCCAATTCTCCAGAAATATTCTTACTGGAATATATGATCTATATCGGGCGTAGTATACATAGTATTGCGTATTACGATCCAGTATCGGATGTCACATGCTAGGCCTGGGGCTGGAATTGTGTCTTCCCCGTATGAAGCACATATCGGATCTCGAGCAACTAGTCTCTATAATCAGATAATCATGACCTAGTCATATTATCCTGATGACTGGAGTACTTAAGAGTACTAGTTCCGTAACCTACGTGATCATCATCTCCAATATAACTAAAGTGATACTTCCGTCTTGATATCACACCCAATACACTATAATTCTCAATTACCCAGAAGAGGCTTACACGGAACCTGTTAAAGCCCCGGACGACCAATACTAAAGTATATTGATTGTCACATGTATTAGCGGTGCAAGTCTCAGATTAAGACCAAATACATCTATCCTGATTCGGACTTCCATAGACACATAGTCATACTACCAATGGAATTCTGAGGGGTCTACCAGAGTGAAGTTGTTTTCCGTACCATCGGTAAAACACAACCTCCTATTACACTTGCATGAGTATCCAATACCAAAATATATGAGAACTATGCCTTTATGCTCTCATAACACGCAGAAGTGCAATACTAGTCTATTTTGCATTATCGATGTCCAATCTCGATAATACTATGACTAGGGATTATTTAATGATTAAACCTTCGTGGATTGATACTGTCTCATATCATCTCAATCCGGAACTAATCATAAGGACTTTTATCACTTATGTATCTTGGTAATCCAATTACAAGTGATAAAAGAGCAATTTCCTTTTTCACATAGTTAATTTGTACAACAACACCATGTTCTGTACAAATAGTGATGCTATGGGACATAATTGTCCAACAATCTCCCACTTGGCCTATAACCAATAACTAAAGTGTCCTACACCTGAACTATTTACGGGTCGCTCAAACTTCTGCTATGAAATAACTTTCGTCAGCGGATTTAAAAGATTATCATCTGATGCAAATTATTCGATCATCATATCGCCACGATGTATGATCCGACGAATCAGATGAATAATTGAAGTACATATCTGGATCGTTGGTGAGACCATTAATTCTTTAGCCCGTGCTGTAGCCTAGCTCAGCTACTAACAGAACTATACCTAATCTGATTAGGATTATTATAGATCCAAATCGCTTCTATTGCTGCCTCAATTGCAGCAATATTCCGCTCTTGTTGTTTATTGGACAACAGTATCTTGCTTGGATGATTTCCAGCTCACTGTTTCGTTATTTAAACTATATAGTACCCTTATTACGACTTATAGTCATTTTTATCGGTTTGGAAACTTGCAGCGGTGAACCCAGTCACTTCAAGTTCTCCTTCTCCATAGCTTAAGAAGGCATCTTTAGTTCGTCTAAGATACTTAAGGATGTTCTTAACATCAATCCAGTGACTATCACTTGGATTGGCCTGATTGTGACTCCATATGCTCAAAGCATATAAGACACCAAGTCGCGTACATATATTTCAATTTAAGATTTCTCGGATAGTGCCAACAACTTTTAGATCTATCCCAGTAGATCCTTATTCCTAGAATAAATGTTGTCTTTCCTAAGTATTCAACGGAGAATTTTCTTGAAAGCCAAGCTTTCACCGATTGTAATATAGGAATGTCATTTCCAAGAAATGATACATCATTATTATTTATGACAGTCAGTGTCAGTGCGCTCCCACTAACCTCCTTATATACATAAGAATCATTTTCGTTTTGAATTAAGTCATATACCATTATGATTACATCAAAACACTAGTTCCAAGAACGCAATGCTTGCCTCAATCCCGGATTGACTTAACATGCAAAGCTTGTTTGCTTGTTATGGTACGATAAAACCGTCAGGATGTTAATAAACATCCTCCAAAAGGTTTCCGTTTAATGAAAAAAGTTTTGACGTTAAGCTGTCATATTTCATAAATGAAACATGCAGCTTTCGCAAGCATTATCCAAATGGATTTAACCATGGCAACGGGTAAAAGGCTTCGTCGTAATCAACACCATGTTGATAAAGATACCCTTTCGCTACAAGCCTAGCTTTTTACTTTTATATGTTTCCATCCATGTATGTCTTCCTTGAAGACCTTTTAGTACCAATAGGCACAATGCCTTTCGGTACAACAACCAGTATCCAAACTTGGTTGGTTTACATGGAATCCATTTGGGATTTCATGACAATTTGTCATAATAAGGAGTCGATGCCTTGTATCACTTCCTTATACGTAGTCGGTTTGTGTTCCTCAATAAGATTGACATCTTTACGAGGTGAGATCAGAAACCCATACCTCCCAGGTTGTTTTCTGACTCTCTTTGATCTACGTGGTTCTTGTGTATTCGAAGATTATTGGTACAGTTCCATCCTTGATGAACTGTTTTTGTTCAATTAAGGAATGGGTGCCTGAAACAGTATTACTCCGATTTTCATCGAGTTTTACTATCCTCCCACTTACCACTGCATATAGGTATTCCTCTTAGGAAAACCGCATGGAAAGCAGCAATTAAATTGTTCTCTTGTGAGTTGTATAAGTACTATACTTTGGTTACCCTAGGATAACCCACAAATTAGGCACTTATCCGATTTGGGTTCTAGTTTGGTATCATCCAAACATATGCCCAGCATACCCATATCTTCAAGAATGAGAAAACCCGGTTTCTTTCCTGTTCATATCTAATATGAATTCGGTCTAGCAGAATTTTTCATAGAACCAGATTAAAAATAAGTTTTACACTGATTAATGCTCATCTCTTGAAGGAAAATGGTAGCTCAGAGCGACTCATGATTAACCTTATCATGTCCAACAAAAATTCGGTTTCTCCGTTTGGATACACCGCTCAATTAAGGTGTTCCGGGAGGAGTCCTCTGTGAAAGAATACTATACTCTTTCAAGTAATCAAGAAACTTATTACTTAAGTATTTTCCCCCACGATCTAACCATGACGGTTTAATACTTTATCCGATCTGTCTGTCTACTTCGTGTCGAAACTCTTTGAATTTATCAAAAGTTTTCGATTCGTGTTTCAAAAGAAACACATAACCATAACGCGATGCCACATCCGTAAAGGTTAAGAAGTATTCATATCCACCTCTAGCCTTACTAGATATTGGCCCACTTACGTCACTATGAACGAGGGCTAACAGATCGGTGGCACTTGCACTTTTACCAAGTAAAAGGTGTTCTAGGCACTTTGCCGAATAAACTAGATTCGTAGGCTTCATTTGAATTAGAATCAAATCTGTCCTAGTATCCACTCTTCAAAAGTGTGGATATACGAGTCTTTTTTAATGTGTCCCAGATAACTGTGCCACAAATAAGTCTCATCTGATTAATTCAGTTTGAGCTATTTGTTTGTCATGTCATACGTTTGAGATTCATTTATATTCAAAATATAAATAATGTTATTCACATCTAATGTGTTTATCTCAATATCATCTTTATAAAATAAAACGCTTTAGTGTTCTAGAATATAAAGGTATACCCGTAACGGGTTAAACCCTGATATATAGATAATGTTTCTAGTCAAACTAGGTACATTATAACAGTTTCCTAATTTAAGTACACACCCGAAGAGTAGTTCCTAAACTTAGGTTTCTACGGTTAAAACAGCGACTATCGTCCTGTTTCCGACTCACAGTCGATCTCACCTTAAGTCAGTCTCCTGCTAATCAGCAAGTGTTGAACCTCAACTAAGACGTAGCAAAAGAGTAGAAGAACGAAAAATCATTTGGTCAGATTTCTGACATTTTGCTAGAAATGATCCTCAAAGCTATAACGAAGCTGTAAGGTCAGCTGATGGCCTTGTGGAAAGATGCCATCAATAGTGAAATTGAATCCATCTTACAAAATCACACCTGGGAGTTAGTGAATCTTCCTCCAGGATGTAAACCTTTAGGGTCCAAGTGGATTTTCAAAAGGAAAATAAAGGCAGATGGATCAATTGACAAGTACAAAGCAAGACTTGTAATTAAAGGTTATAGACAACGTGAAGGTCTTGATTACTTTGATACTATTCTCCTGTAACGAGAATAAATTCCATAAGGATGATACTAGCGATTGCAGCTTTGCGCAATCTTGAGGTACATCAGATGGATGTGAAAACAGCCTTTCTGAATGGAGATTTAGATGAAGAAAGAAATACATGGAACAACCTGAAGGTTTTATAGCTCCAGGACAAGAAAAGAAAGTCTGTAAGTTAGTTAAATCCTTGTATGGATTGAAACAAGCCCCGAACAGTGGCATAAAAAGTTTGATGACACCATGTTGGCAAATGGTTTCAAAATCAATGAATGTGATAAATGCATTTATGTCAGAGAGACAGAGTTGGCTATGTCATTTTATGTCTCTACGTTGATGACATACTGATTGTCGGGAGTAATGTCAAAATGGTGAAAATCTACAAGAATATGCTGAAATCAAGTTTGACATGAAAAGACAGGGGTCTTGCAGATGTCATTCTGGGAAATAAATCTCGAGAAGTCCAGATGGACTTATTCTGATCAGTCGCACTATGTGGACAAAATCTTGGTAAATTCAACAATGATGATGATCAGGTGGCTAGAACTCCCTAGAGTGAGTTTAACCTATCAAAGAATAGGGGAGATGGTATATCTCAAGTAGAAAATACTCTGAGAGTGATCGGGAGTTTGAGTAAATATCGAGTTGACAAGGCCTGATATAGCCGCTGTACAGTAAACAAGATAGCGATATACGAGTAATCCAGGGGTTGATCACTGGGAAGCAATAGTGAGAGTACTTAGGTACTACGGTTTACTCGTAATTCTGGGTTTGCACTTGTTGGTTTATTCTAAGGTCCCAAGATCAAATCAAGACATGAAATTATGTGTGAACACATCAACGGAGGTAGCGGAATACTCACATTGATCGGTAGAGTCGATTTGAAGAAAAATGAACCCAAAAACGCACTGCCATTAAGCCTACTGCATGCAGTCCACTGCCTACAAAAACAGAAATTGAATGAGAAAAACGGAGCTCCTAGCTTCGTCGGATGGATCCCGTCTCATGGTCGAACCTCCCTACCACCTTCGCAAGACTCGTAGTGTGCTAGCACTTGCGGTTTTCACCATGAAAACCCAACTCTTGCTTCCCTTATTCGCCCAAACTGGTTCAAAACCAGGAAGAATAGCCACACTTGGGTTTCGTGAGAGAGGAGAGAGAGAGAGAGAATTTGAGAGAAAAATGGTTTGTGTTAAGTTAAAATGATTTACCAAAAATCAATTTATATTTATGCCATAATATTATTAAATTAATAATAAAATTATGACACAACATGCAATGGCTTAGAGTGTCAAACACTCAACTCCATGCAATGACATTGAGTGCAATGTACACAATCTACATGCAAAGCATTAGAATGACATGTGTCATGTGGGCCCCACACGTTTCCAAATGAAAGTGGGCCCACGTGCACTCACGCGTTCGGGTTCGATATTTCCGAAATACCGAGCTTACGTCGCGACGTTAATTCAATCGAATTTAAATAAATAATTGCGCCTGGCGAAATTATTATTTACGTCGCTAACGAATTAATTCTAAATTAACTCGTTTGCCCGAATTAAAATCTAATTTTAATTCCGCGTCGAAATCTAATTTCGTCTAATATATCGAATATATTAATACATCGATTAATTCGAATTAATCGTTCTCTCTCTCTTAGACGACATTTTATCCCGGATAAAATATCTCCGTTATTAATCCTAGATTAATTTTCTCTCTCTTCTTTATAATCCCAGATTATTCAAGAGTGCGAGTTGTGCGTCATCGGTGGATTATCGGGAAGCGACCCATGAGATCCCCGGATAATCTGGCAGTAAATACGGTCGTCGGAGTATCCGAATCACGTACGTACCAAGTACTACGTTCTACCGATTTACGAGACAAGGTCGACTCCTAGCAAAGCACCAAGTCTACCCAATTCTCCGGACATATCCTTTAAGAATATTAAGATCTGTATCAAGCGTAGTATACTAATGTATTGTGCATATCGGCCCAGTATCGGATAATCACGTGCTAGGGCTGGGGCTGGATAAGTGTCTGCCCCGTCCGAAACACATATCGGATGTCTGGTAACTAGTCTCTATAATCGGATATTCATGACCTGGTCATAATATCACGATTGGATGCGCATCACTTTAAGAGCACTAATACCGTATCCTGCGTGACATCATCTCCAAATGACTGAAGTGATACTTCCGTCTTGACATCACACCCAATACACTACGATTCTCTGATAAACCCAGAAGAGGTGAACACAGAACCAGTTAAGATCCCCCACCACCAAAACCAAAGTTTACCGATTGTCGTAAGTATTAGCGATGTAAGTCTCAGGTTAAGACTATACACACCTACCTTGATTTCGGCCTCCCATAGACACCTAGTCATAATACCAATGGGATTCCGAAGGGTCTATCCAGAGCGAAGCTGTTTCCCGTACCATCGGTGAAACACGACCTCCTATCGCACTTGCACAAGTATCCAATACTTATATATATGAGAACTATGCCGTTGTGCCCTCACAACGCGCACAAGTGCAATACTAGCCTATTCCGCATTATCGATGTCCAGTCTCGATAATACTACGGCTAGGGATATTTAATGATTAATCCTTCGTGGACTGATACTGTCTCATATCATCTCAATCCAGGAACTAATCATAGGGACCTCTCTTCATTTATATATCTATGGTGATCTAATCACAAATGATGAGAGTGCAATTTCCTTGTTACATAGTTAATTTGCTACAACAACACAATGATCTGTGCAAATAGTGACGCTATGGGTCATTTTATCCAACAATCTCCCACTTGGCACATAGCCAGTCACTCAAGTGTCTAACACCCGAACTATGTACAATTCGCTCAAATTGCTGAGGAAAGGTTTTCGTCAGCGGATTTGCTTAATTATCGTCTGACGCGATTTACACGATCATCACATCGCCACGATGTATGATCCGAACGAATCAGATGATATAGAAGTATATATCTGGATCGTCGATGAGACCTTTAATTCCTTAGCCTATGCTGACGCCTAGCTCAGCTGCTAACAGAACTTTATCTAATCTTATTAGATTTATTTTCGACCCAAATGGTCTTCTATTGCTGCCTCAGCTGCAGCAATAATCCGCATTTGTTGTTTATTCGGCAACAGTTATCTTGCTAGGAAGATTTCCAGCTCACTGTCCCTGTTATTCAAACTTTATAGTACGCAGTATTTAATTGTTTGGAAACTTGCAGTGCAGTGATCCCAGTCACTTCAAGTTCTCCTTCTCCATAGTTTAAGACAACATCTTTAGTTCTCAGAGATACTAACAGATGTTCTTAACTTCAATCCAGTGACTATCACTTGGATTGACCCGATTGTGACTCCATATGCTCGAAGCGTATGAGACACCAATACAAGTACATTTTAAATGTACAATTTCCCAGAGAGTGTTAACAACTCCAAATCTATCCCAGTAGATCTTTATTCCTTGAATAAAGGTTGTTACTCCCCAGAATTCTACGGAGAATTTCTATGAAGAATATCTATGAAAGCCAAGCTTTCACCAATTGCTTTATGGGAATTTCACTGTCAGTGCGCTCTCCCACTAACCTCCTTATATACACAAGAATTATTTCGTTTTGAGTCAAATCATAAACCATTATGATTATTTCAAAAGACAGTTCCAAGAACCTTATGCTTGCATCAATCCAAACATGGATCGAATAACCCGCAAACCTGTTTGTCGGTTATACAAAATCGTCAGGATGTTGTAAACATCCTCCAAAAGGTTTCCTTTTCAGGAAAGCGATTTTGATTTGTAACTGACATATTTCATAAATGAAATATACAGTTATCAACAAGCATCTTCAAAATGGATTTACCATGGCAACAGGTAAAAGGTTGAACCGTTATTAACACAATGTTGATAACGATACCTTTCCGTCAAAACCTTAGTTTGTACGTTGGTATGTTGCCTTCCATGTATGTCTTCCTTGAAGACGTTTAATGTACCATAGGCACAACGCCTTGTGGTACAACAACTAGTATCCAAACATAGTTGTTATACATGGAATCCATTTCGGACTCATGGCACTTTGCCATAACAGGGAGTCGATACCTCGTATCACTTCCTCATACGTAGTTGGTGGTACCTCATAAGATTGACATCTTTATGAGGTGAGATCAGAAACCCATACCCTAGGTTGTTTTCTGACTCTATCCGATCTACGCGTTTCTTGTGTATTTGAAGATTAATGGTATAGATTCATCATAGATGAACTATTTGTGTTCCATTAAGGACTTCGTGCCTTGAATAGTATTACTCCGATTTTCATCGAGTATCACTATCCTCCCACTGACCACTGCATATCGGTATTCCTCTCAGGAAAACCGCATGGTGAGCAACAATTACATTGTTCTCATGTGGGATTTATAAGTACTATACTTAAGGTTTCCCTTAGGATAACCTATATTGGCACTTATCCAATTTGGGTCCTTAGTTTGGTATCATCCAAACGCTATGCCTGGCATACCCAAATGAGAAACCTCGTTTCTTCCCTGTTCATATCCTATATGATATCTGTCAAACAGATTTATATGGAACCTTATTCTAAATAAGTTTTGCACTGTTAATACATATCCTGTTGAAGGAAATAGTAGCTCAGAGCGACTCGTGATAAACCTTATCATGTCCAACAAAATTCGGTTTTTGGTTCGGACACACCGTCTAACTAACGTGTCTCGGGAGGAGTCCTCATATGAAAGAATACCGTACTCTTTCATTTATATATGAAACTTACTGCTTAAGTATTTTCCATTCGGTCTTACCGTGGCGGAATAATACTATAGCCGATCTGTTTGTCTACTTCGTGTCGAAACTCTAAAGTTTCCGATCTGTGTTCTTCAAAAGAAACACATAACCACAACGTGATGTCACATCCGTTAAGGTCACGAAATATTCATGTTCACATCTAGCCTAGCTAGATATGGGCCCACTTACTTCACCATGAATAGGGCTAACAGATCGGTGGCCCTTTTACTATTACCAAGTAAATAGTATTTTAGGTATTTACCTAATAACTAGATTCGCAGACCTTATTTGAATAGTCAAATCAGTCCTAGTACCACTCTTCAAAAGTGTGGATATACGAGTCTGTTTAATAAACTAGATTCGTAGACCTTATTTGAATAGTCAAATCAGTCCTAGTACCCACTCTTCAAAAGTGTGGATATACGAGTCTTGTTTAATTGTGTCCCAGACAACAATGCCACAAATAAGTCTCTATTGATCAAATCAATTTGAGCTATTTATTTGTCATTTTATATGTTTGAGATTTTATTTATATTCAAAATATAAATTATGTTATTTACATCTAATGTATTTATCTCAGTATCATCTTTATATAATGAAACACTTTAGTGTTCTAGAATATAAAGGTTTTATCCGCATCGGATTAAACACTGATATAGAGATAATGTCTCTAGTCTAACTAGTTACATTATAACATTCCTAATTTAAGTACATACCCAAAGGGTAGTTCCTAAACTTAGGTATCTACAGTCGAAACAGCGACTTTCGTCCCGTTTCCGATTTGCAGAGAAATCTCGGCTTGAAGCCAGTATCCAGCTCACAGCGGATTCTGAACGTCAATACATATATTTTATGTACCACACTAAGTATTTAAAATCTAATTTTAATACTAGTTGTGAACATAACTTTGACAAATATTTTTAAAGTTAGAGCCTCGCCCTTTCTTTAATTCCTTCGTGTCTTCCATATCCAAATGGTAGTCACTTTGGGATATGTCAATTATCCTTTTCAATATTTCACAAACCTTTGGCCAAGCCTTGGGTTTCGGAATATCGAAACGATGTGCACCTTGTGCTACATGCCCAATTGCAAACTTTGACTTTTCTCCACTAGAATAGTCAATTAATTCTCCAAGAATTATTAATTGCAATTTTAATACTTTTAAATCTAAAGATAGATTTATTGTAAGTATATTAATTAAGCACTAAAGTCATCATCACATAAATCTTCCAAAGACTTTATGCTCTACTATTTGCTTAATTATGGGCTTAGTAATAATAAGTTATTTTATCAAATAAATTAACCTATTATTAATTCCCAATTGAAAATTAAATCATTTAAAACATTTAATCCAAGGATTATATATTTTAAATATTCAACTTTTCAATTCTTTACTTGATTTTAATAGTCCAACTATTTAATCAAATTATTAAGGTACTATTTATTATAATGATTACAATAATCCAATTATTTAATCAACTATAATTTTAATATTGATTACTATAATCCCATTATAAAATCAACTATCATTTAATTCAATTATATTGATTACTATAATCCAATTATAAAATCAACTATATATTGAATGAGTTTGTATATAGTCCAACTATATATATAATTTAAAACAACATAAAATATTAGTCCAACTAATACTTTTAATAAATATGACGAGTAAAGTAAAATAAAATGAGCGTGTTTAGCGAGTATTCGAACGAATGTTGCAAATTCAATACTTGCCTCCCACTATTTTTCGTCGAGCCTCTAACCCTCTGTGGAGTACTCGGGAAACCGTGTTTCCTAGTGGGCTAGGATCCTATTAAATAACACACAACCCTGACTTTGGCCAAAAAAAGCTGTATGCTATTTAACTAGGTAGATCTCACAGATCAATTGGATCTCATCCAATTCCTAGATCCGGTTAGGTGGACATCCAAGTCCGAAACATATGTATAATGTCAATGTATCCAATACATTTCCTAACCATATCCTCTGAATCATCTAGGCCTTGGCTTTGGCCAAAAACAAACCTAATGATTCCAGTTAAGCGGGACCCATTGACGAGGAAAGTTTCGTAATCAATGTCATTGGACAAAAAGTGATCTGACTTTGGCCAATAAAAATCACGATTTGGACAAGACACCGATATGCAACAAAACTCTCATGATTCAAGTACATCCTTGATTGACAAAGGTCTTGACTTTGGTCAAAAACAAACCAATGCCAACTTCGGATCTTGAACAAGAATCATTCAATGGAAGGATATTTGCTTAATATAGATTGAGGGATTTTCGCGTGCAAATTGGCTACCAATTTAATTATCTTTGTTAAGGTCTCATCATCATACACCCTTAAACATGCATTCTAAATACATAATAAAGCGAGTATGAAATAAAATAATAATGATATGCGGATGGATACTTAACACATTGATCCTAGATCAAATCTCTCCCTTTCTCACTCAAGCTAGCACTTGTACTACTTCTACCCGTTACACTACACTTCTAAAGAAACCTCATATACATAGAGGGGAATAGGTGAGAAGAGAATACAAAAAGAAGGATGGTGATAAGGCTGGACACGCAGGTCCAATTTAATAAATCGAATTTATTACAACAATTTCTAAAATTGCCCACCCGACTAATATCCATCCGATATACATTATTCATTCAACACAACCACGTATTCACACACATAAGCATGCTATCAATCAATCTAATCAAATTAATTAATCTGATAATTAAGTGATCATCCAATGTTCAAACAACGATTTGATTTTGTTCGAGTCAAACTCGTTTTTGCGAATAAGTACTTAAAGTACGAATTCATGAATTAAATTAAACTACATCATTAAATCTAATTAACATGTATTTAATACTAATTCACTATTCAATCCAAATTAAATATTACACTTTATTAATAAACCTTTTACGATTTAAATTCCAAATCTAATCGTAACGCGTCTCAAAGACCGATTAACGTCCAACGTCAATTCAATTAAAGTCCAATGGGCTTTTGATTGATTTCTTAAGGCGTGGACTTTTGGTCAACTCGGGTCAAACCGATAACCAAAGTCCAATCCGGGATTTACCCCATAAGCCCATAAATCAATCTTGGCCCATTAGGCCCAATTGAACATTAAAGGTTCATTAGTCGCAATTGGGCTTTATGGTTAAGGTTTTGGGCCCAATTGGATCCAATCCACTTGGCCTAAACCAAACTTGATAAATCAAGCCCAATAGGCCCAATTACAATTTAAATTCTAATTTCCAAAATTAGGCCCAATTAATTAAATCCAAAATCCAATTTTCACAATTTAATTACCAAAAGTGCATTATATGATTAATCAACTAAATCAACATTTTTAAAACACCAAATTAGTCTTATTAATCATATTCAATTCATTATCACATGTCAAACACACATAATGAAAAATCAAACCCATTTACATGCTTCATGCTCTCGGCCAAGGAAGGTTATTTTGTCCGATTTGAATTCAATCCAATTAATTACACAATCGACACAACGTATAACTTCCCGAATGATTTCATACACATCCAATGTTCATAAAATCAAAATTACCAAGACATTAAAGGGCATTGTACATTCGGCCAACATAAGGAATTTAGGGTTTTGTCAATTTAAAATTAAATCCAATTCATCTTAAATTAACATCATCCTATGATTACAACTCATCAATGAATTAAAATCAAAAAATCCAAGAATTCCAAAATTCATTTTACATTCGGCCACATCAATATTTTGGGGAAAATAATTCCAAATCAATTTTCATCAAATTAGTCCAACCAAAATGAATTTAAACATGTTATAAGCATACTCAAACAAGCAATTTATTCAAATCATGCTCAACAAACATTTACCCAAATTTTAAACCCTACAATTTCATGCTTGCAACATTAGCTCATGATGCCATTGTTGGTTATTCTAAGGTCCCAAGATCAAATCAAGACATGAAATTATGTGTGAATACATCAACGGAGGTAGCGGAATACTCACATTGATCGGTAGAGTCGATTTGAAGACGAATCAACCCAAAAACGCACTGCCTTGTAAGCCTACTGCATGCAGTCCACTGCCTACAAAAACAGAAAATTGAGAGAAAACGGAGCTCCTAGCTTCGTCGGATGGATCCCGCTCATGGTCGAACCTCCCTACCACCTTCGCAAGACTCGTAGTGTGCTAGCACTTGCGGTTTCACCATGAAAACCCAACTCTTGCTTCCCTTATTCACGCCCAAACTGGTTCAAAACCAGTGAAGAATAGCCACATTTGGGCGTGAGAGAGAGAGAGAGATTTGAGAGAAAAAATGTGTTTTGTGTTAAGTTAAAATGATTTACCAAAAATCAATTTATATTTATGCCATAATATTTATTAAATTAATAATAAAATTATGACACAAACATGCAATGGCTTAGAGTGTCAAACACTCAAACTCCATGCAATGACATTGAGTGTAATGTACACAATCTACATGCAAAGCATTAGAATGACATGTGTCATGTGGGCCCCACACGCTTCCAAATGAAAGTGGGCCCACGTGCACTCACGCGTTCGGGTTCGATATTTCCGAAATACCGAGCTTACGTCGCGACGTTAATTCAATCGAATTTAAATAATAATTGCGCCTGGCGAAATTATTATTTACGTCGCTAACGAATTAATTCTAAATTAACTCGTTTGCCCGAATTAAAATCTAATTTTAATTCCGCGTCGAAATCTAATTTCGTCTAATATATCGAATATATTAATAATCGATTAATTCCAAATTAATCGTTCTCTCTCTTTAGACGACATTTTATCCCGGATAAAAATCTCCGTTATTAATCCTAGATTAATTTTCTCTCTCTCTTCTTTATAATCCCAGATTATTCAAGAGTGCGAGTTGTGCGTCATCGGTGGATTATCGGGAAGCGACCCATGAGATCCCCGGATAATCTGGCAGTAAATACGGTCGTCGGAGTATCCGAATCACGTACGTACCAAGTACTACGTTCTACCGATTTACGAGACAAGGTCGACTCCTAGCAAAGCACCAAGTCTCCCAATTCTCCGGACATATCCATTAAGAATATTAAGATCTGTATCAAGCGTAGTATACTAATGTATTGTGCATATCGGCCCAGTATCGGATAATCACGTGCTAGGGCTGGGGCTGGATAAGTGTCTGGCCCCGTCCGAAACACATATCGGATGTCTGGTAACTAGTCTCTATAATCGGATATTCATGACCTGGTCATAATATCACGATTGGATGCGCATCACTTTAAGAGCACTAATACCGTATCCTGCGTGACATCATCTCCATATGACTGGAGTGATACTTCCGTCTTGACATCACATCCAATACACTACGATTCTCTGATAAACCCAGAAGAGGTGAACACAGAACCAGTTAAGATCCCCCACCACCAAAACCAAAGTTTACCGATTGTCGTAAGTATTAGCGATGTAAGTCTCAGGTTAAGACTATACACACCTACCTTGATTTCGGCCTCCCATAGACACCTAGTCATAATACCAATGGGATTCCGAAGGGTCTATCCAGAGCGAAGCTGTTTCCCGTACCATCGGTGATGAAACACGACCTCCTATCGCACTTGCACAAGTATCCAATACTTATATATGAGAACTATGCCGTTGTGCCCTCACAACGCGCACAAGTGCAATACTAGCCTATTCCGCATTATCGATGTCCAGTCTCGATAATACTACGGCTAGGGATATTTAATGATTAATCCTTCGTGGACTGATACTGTCTCATATCATCTCAATCCAGGAACTAATCATAGGGACCTCTCTTCATTTATATATCTATGGTGATCTAATCACAAATGATGAGAGTGCAATTTCCTTGTCACATAGTTAATTTGCTACAACAACACAATGATCTGTGCAAATAGTGACGCTATGGGTCATTTTGTCCAACAGCACATCATAGATATCCAGCTTGTAGTCGAAGGATACATGGATGCTAATTGGATATCTGACATGAAAGACTCAAAGTCACTAGGGTTATGTGTTTACACTAGCAGGTTGAGCTATATCTGGAAATCCTCCAAACAGAATGTGATAGCCAGATTACAATGGAATCAGAATTCATTGCATTAGACAATGTGTGCTGAAGAAGCAAAATGGCTTCGAAATTTTCTAGAGGATATTCAAGTTGGCCTAAGCCAGTGCCAGGCAATTTGCATTCATTGCGATAGTCATCTGAAATTGGAAGGGCACATAAACAATATGTTAATGGTTAGTCTAGACATATTCGTCGTAGCACACAATACCGTAGAAAATTACTCTCTACTGGAGTTATTTCGATTGACTAGTAAAGTCAAAGGATAACATGCGATCCGCTAACCAAAGGTTAAATAGAGAGTTAGTTGTGAAAATCACCGAGGGGAATGGGACTGAAGCCCATTAGATAAATGTTTATTACGAAGGAAAACCCAACCTTGTTGACTGGAGATCCCAAGAACTAGGTTCAATGGGACAACCTACTCGTAAAAGACATAATTGGATCACTGTGGGGGGTTACCCTCTAGTCCATTCCTATGATGAAATGAAACAGTGATGCTCGTATGGATAGAGGTTAAGCAAAAGCTTTTAATGATTCTTATGCGTCGGGAATCCGAGCAGAGTATTACGAGATACTCTTAAATAAGAAATCACCTATGTGAGAGAGAAGTGGGGCCGCTTCAAAGGGAATTGTACGGGGCCAAAATTTTAGAAACTCTTGCAGAACTAGGTAGATGTTCATGGCCAAAATGAACATAATATGAGAACTCAAATGTGTAGGTAAAATATCTGTGTGATATGTGTTCTCCAATTACATGAACGGCAGTACAGTTCAATGACATCGCGTCAACTGTCAGCCAGTAATGAGATATATTTTCACAAGGGAAGGTTCAAAGGCTGTGGCCTACCTATCCTATGCAGGTGTTGAACCGTTGAACTCTTCTAGGTCAAAATAAATATTTTATAAAAATAATTTTATTCGACGTTTTTCGCCAATTTCATTCATGTGGGGGATTGTTGGAAAAATGCTTATTTATAAGCATTTTAAGGCTCAATTTTAAGCATGGTCCACTTCGTGTTAGTGGTTGTTATTGAATGATTCGGATACTCCTCCGTGAGTACTTCGAAATGGTAATATTATTCATATGCTTAAAATGGTGCTTGGGTGAATGAGAAATTGTTGCTCAAAGTTCACAATTTTCAAGCCTTTTGTAATTCCATAACAGCTAATTTAATTAGCTTGGTGGTTACAAAGTTTAATCTCCATAAGTGCTAATCTAATTAGCTTGGTGGTTATATAGTTTAATTTCCATTAGTGCTAATTTAATTAGCTTAGTGGTTACAACAATGTGTAACATCTCCCATTATGAAATTTAATTGGCAAGTTAATTTCTATTAATTGAGATGTGTTTTTCTTTTCCTATATAAACAACATCAGTTCTTGTTTTCAAGATATGAAATAGAAAATAGAGAAAGACATAGCACACACACGAAAGATCATTTTCTTTGTTTTGTTAAAAGGAGAGTTCAAACACTTTGTGGTTCGTTGGATACGAGTCTAGTGGTGCCCTTTCTCGTACGTTTCCGTTGTATCCTGGGAAACAATCGTCTCACGTTCTACTGCACCTACGGTAGGGGACGAATTTTTTTTAAGGATATTGTTGTTTTACAACAAGCCTCGGGAAAGTTCAGCATCTGCCAACAGCCTCTGCCTCAGCATCAGCATCTGCCAACAGCCTCTGCCTCAGCTTCAGCTTCAGCCTCAGCTTCATCTTCTGCCTCTGCCTGCCATCAGCATCTGTCACAGCCTCTCTCTGCTTCAGCTTCAGCTTCTGCCTCTGCCTGACTCAGCATCTGCCAACAGCCTCTGCTTCAGCATCAGCATCTGCCAACAGCCTCTGCCTCAGCTTCATCTTCTGCCTCTGCTTTCAGCCTCAGCCTCTGCTGTCAGCCTCTGCCTTCAGCCTCTGCCATCTGCCTCTGCCTCTGCTCATCAGTCCCTGCCTCCGCTTTCAGGGTCTGCCGTTAGGGTCTGCTCCGAGGATAATAATTATAATTGTAATTTTGTCATATTCGGATTTCCCAATTACCGTGTAATAATTGTAATAATTGTTATCTACAGACAGTTTGGGGCAGATTGCTGTGTCTATTTTGGCTGATTACTGCTCTCATTTTGAGCAGGTCTGTGCGCAGCTGTGAAGCTTGTGTGTGAGGCTGTGAGGTGCATGCGTATTTGTACGTGAGCGTGGGGTAATGTTGAGGCAGCGAGGGGCAAGTGGCAATGTGTTCGGTGATGTGTTAGTGAGGTCGGCCAAGGGAGATACGTGGTTTAAATGGTGAAGGCTGGTGTGTTGGTTTGAGGGTTCATGTGGGGGGTGCAAGGGCTGTTAATCGTGAGTGGGAATAGGCTTTGCGTTGATTGTGAAGAGGCAGGGGGTGCCGAGTGGCTGTTGGCTTCTTGTGTTTGTCTCGGTCCTAGGGAAAAAATGTTTTTTTTGCTCACGGCTGGGGGCTGATGAAGAGGTTTATTTGCATGAGGTTGTTTAGGGTTTCATGGTTTTTGTGTTTGAGGAGAGGCCAAGGGAGAGTCAGGCGAGAGAGAGTAGGGTTTGCATGGGTTATTTGAAAAGAAAGAAATCAATTAATAAGGGAGGGATTTTACTTAATTATTTAAGGAAAGAAATTATGTAATTTAGGAGGGGATTATTTAAATTGGTAGGTGATTGATTTAATTTGATTTTCATTTATTTAATTTAGGAAGAGATTTATTTAATTTTGGAAATGATTTAAATTAGGAATTGTTTTAATTTAATTTTTGAATATAATTTAATTAGCTTTAATTTAATTTAAGTTGTTTTTGTTTAATTGGATTTTAAATTTTAATCTAATTATTTTAATTGGTTTTAATTTAATTTGTGAAATTAATTTAATTGGTTACAATTGGTTTTAATTTAATTGGATTTAATTTTAATTTAATTTAATTTAATTTGTGACATGTGTTTTAAATGTTTTAATTATTATTTGATGTGATTTAATGGGCTTGGGCTAGGTGTATGACTTACGGGGTTTGGGCTAAGGATGTGTTTTAAAACGGAGGTCCACAAGTGAGCCCGAAGCTAAACAAGCGAGTCAAATCCGACACAAATATCGATTTCCGTCTTTTAAAACGGAGGTCCACAAGTTTCCCGCGACTTCCGCAACATAAAAGGTAGTTTCTTCGTGTGAGACTGCTCATCGGGACTTATATGTAAAAATGCAGTGCCTACAGTCGCCCCCACTTTGATGGGACTTGTGTAATGTGTAACAGTGACAATCCTATCAAAGTTATGCAATGCATTTTCACTTACCTGGCTCGCCAACTGCCACCTGACTTGTCTGCTATCTCGAACTGAGTTGATGATGCCGTGGACCTCGATCCTGGGACGCATCCCAATAGCTGCAACTGACAACGGGGTCCTCGACCCTAGGACGCATCCCAATACCGTTGACAAAATATGGGCCTCGACCCTGAGACGCATCCCAAAACTGATGATGCAGTGGACCTCGATCTTGGGACTCATCCCAATAACTGCAACCGACAATGGGAACCTCGATCCTAGGACGCATCCCAATACCGCTGACAAAATATTGGCCTCGACCCTGGGACGCATCCCAAAACTGATGATGCAGTGGACCTCGATCCTGTGACTCATCCCAATAACTGCAACCGACAACGGGGACCTCGATCCTGGGACGCATCCCAATACCGCTGACAAAATATGGGCCTCAACCATATGACGCATCCCCAAAACTATTGACGATGTGGTGGACCTCGATCCTGGGACTCATCCCAATAACTGCAACCGACAACGGGGGCCTCGACCCTGGGACGCATCCCCGAAACAGATATTGATGATGATGTGGGTCTCAACCCTGGGACACATCCCTGAAACTGATACCGATGCTGACGTGGGCCTCAACCTTGGGACTCACCCCCGAAACTGATACTGATAATGTGATGATTCATTTCAACATACTTTTATCGTGTGGGGTGGTCAATTCCCGAACCACGTTCCATTCTCGGACTCTGCTCCATTCTCGGATTTACCATCCTCGACTTGTTCATTCCCGGACTCTGCTCCATTCTCGAATTCTGCTCCATTCTCGGATTTACCATTCTCGGCTTGTTCATTCTCGGACTCTGCTCCATTCTCGGATTGCATTCTCGGCTTGTTCATTCTCGGACTCTGCTCTATTCTCGGATTGCCATTCTCGGATTACCATTCTCGGCTCGCTCATTCTTAAACTCTGATCCATTCTCGGATTACCATTCTCAGCTCGCTCATTCTCGAACTCTGATCCATTCTCGGATTACCACTCTCGGCCTGTTCATTCTCGAACTCTGATCCATTCTCGGATTACCATTCTCGGCTCGCTCTTTCTCGAACTCTGATCCATTCTCGGATTACCACTCTCGGCCTGTTCATTCTCGAATCCTGCTCTATTCATGGAGTGCCATTCCAGAATGCCATACTCGGCCAGACTGATTCTGATAAAGATGTGGGCCTCCCCCCAAAGTGCCATACCTGGCAAGACTGATACTGATAATGATGTGGGCCTCGCCCCCAGAGTGTCATACCCGGCAAAACTGATGTTGATAAAGATGTGGGCCTCGCCCTAGAGTGCCATATCCGGATAGACTGATACTGACGTTGATGTGTCTCAATATCTGGAGTGCCATATCCGGTATACTAAACCCCATACCCGAGGTGTCGCAGTTACGTCTCCATACCCATAGTGTCGCAGTAATATCTCCATACTCGGAGTACTATACTTGGTATGATAAACCCCATACCCGAGGTGTCGCTGTTGCGCCTCCATACCCAGAGTGTCGCAGTAATATCTCCATACCCGGAATGCTATACCCGGTATGCTAAACCACATAGTCGAGGTGTCGCGGTTTCACCTCCATACCCGAAGTGTCGCAGTAATATCTCCACGCCCGGAGTGCTATACCTGGCAAAACTGATCTAATGTCTCCATACCCGGAGTGTCGTACCTGGCAAAACTGATCTAATATCTCCATACCCGGAGTGCCGTACCTGGCGAAATTGAAATGATATCTCCATACCCAGAGTTCCGTACCTGGCAAAACTGAATTGATATCTACATAGCCGGAGTGCCGTACCTGGCGAAACTGAACTGATATCTCCATACCCGGAGTGTGGTACCTGGCAAAACAGAACTAACGTCTCCATACCCGTAGTGTCGTACCTAACAAAACTGAACTGATTATGTGGGCCTTATTCCCAAACTATTTTGAAAGTGGGCTTTATTCCTCTATGATTTGTTCTCGAACTGTGTAAATATGGGGCATTATTCCCATGGGCCTTGTTCCCGAGTTATGTTGAATGTGGGCTTTATTCCCGGACTGATGCCGATGCGGGTCTCGCCCCCAAACTGATACTAATGTTGATATGGGCCTCAACCCTGGGACTCGTCTCCAAACTGATACTAATATGGGCCTCGCCCAAACTGGTACGGATGTGGGTATAGGCTTCAACCCTAGGACTCGTCCCCAATCTGATACTGATATGGGCCTCGCCCCAACCTGGTACGGATGTGGGTATAGGCTTCAACCTTGGGACTCATCCCCAATCTGATACTGATGTAGGCCTCGCCCCAAACTAGTACTGATGTAGGCATTGCCCCAAACTGATACTGATGTGGGCATCGCCCCAAACTGGTACTAATGTGGGCTTCGCCCCCGGACTGATACTGATGTGGGCCTCGCCCCAAACTGATACTGATGTGGGCATCGCCCCATACTTGTACAGATGTGGGCCTTGCCCCAAACTGATACTGATGTGGGCATTGCCCTAAACTGATACTGATGTGGGCTTCACCCCCAGACCGATACTGATGTGGGCATCGCCCCAAACTGATACTGATGTGGGCTTCACCCTTTAGACTGATACTAATGTAGGCATCGCCCCAAACTGGTACTGATGTGGTCTTCGCCCCCAGGCCGATACTAATATGGGCATCGCCCCAAACTAGTACGGATGTGGGCCTTGCCCCAAACTGATACTGATGTGGGCGTCGCCCCAAACTGGTACTGATGTGGGCTTCGCCCCCAGACTGATACTGATGTGGGCTTCGCCCCTAGACTGATACTGATGTGGGCATCGCCACTAGAATGATACGGATGTGAGCCTCTCCCCAAACTGGTACGGATGTGGGCCTTGCCCCAAACTGATACTAACATGGGCATCGCCCCAAACTGGTACGGATGTGGGCCTTGCCCCAAACTGATACTGGTGTGGGCATCGCCCCAAACTGGGACGGATGTAGGCCTTGCCCCAAACTGATACTGATGTGGGCGTCGCCCCAAATTGGTACTGATGTGGGCTTCGCCCCCAGACTGATACTGATGTGGGCATCGCCCTAAACTGGTACTGATGTAGGCATCGCCCCAAACTGGTACGGATGTGGGCCTCGACCCTGAAACTGCTGCTGATATGGGCTTCAACCATGGGACGCATCCCCATAACTGATGTTGATGCTGCTGCGGGCCTCGACCTTGGGACTCATCCCTGAAAACTGATACTGATACTAAGGAGGATCTCAACCCCAAAGTGTCATACCCGACAAACTGATATTGATACTAAGATGGGTCTCAACCCTAGAGTGTCATACCCGACATTACTGGTACTGATACTAAGGTGGGTCTCAACCCCTTGATTCATTCCTAAAACTGATGACATTGTATTGTTGCTGCTTCTGGTTGCATTTACCAGTTTCTCTTTTTCTCAATTGAACCTTTGAATACAAAACAAAACAAACACAAAAAAGAATGCAGAATACGTTACGTGTATGCATGCATGCATGAATGAGTTTCCTATCCCGTTGATTAGGTCTTCTGCCGGTACTCTTGTGGTTACTCTGTCTTTTGACAAGTCTACCATCTTCTCTAACCCAACGGGTATCTATGATGGCTTTCAAGACAATAAAGGGGTTAACATGATGCGTGTATGCATGAGGTGCATGAGATGCGTGCGATATATGGAATATATAAACTTGTTAAGATTTTCATACAAATTGGCCCATCATCATTTTAGAAACTTTTGGGCTAACTGTCATTGGAGTGAACTTGTCCCAGTTTAAATGGCCCAACAAGCCCATACCTCATGACAAAAGTCCGAATGGATCCAAACGACATTGTTCCCAAACACAAATATATAACGGCCCATTGGCGTTTTATAGGCTTTTGGCCCAATCATCATAAGATACGTTCTTGTCCCAATTTAAATGGCCCAACAAGCCCATACCTCTTGACAAAATGTCCGAATGGATCCAAACGACAATGTTCCCAAACATAAACATAAAGGGACAATCATTATGCTCACATAACTATGGTTCATATATGGATTTATGGGAGTGTAGACAAAGACTCTCGCTGATGAAGGATTGCCCACAACTAGGACTCCCCACTCAAGGGTTCAAGCGACCAAGTGAGCACACCTTTTTTATACCTTTTGGTATGTGCCAACGAGTTATGGTGTGTGACTAACTGTTGAATGGATTTCCCGTTGTAGATTCCCCAGAGAGAGGGTGGAGCGAGGCTCTCTTATGTACCGAAGCCTCTTAGGCTCTTATCGCTTGGTGTCAGGAATGAACAACGAGTCCTCCAAACAAGTCTATCATAACGAGCTACAAGTAATGATTATCTCGGTGCCTTCACAGCTTTTCCTTATGAAAAGGTAGTGAGTGAGGGAAGACACCGAACCATAACCTAGCCTTAACAATGCCTTTGATTACACCCTTTTCAACCCACTACAAGAACTGTTAACTTAAAGTACAAATCATAATATTACAAGACATTATTTCGGGGCCGATTCTCTATCCCCAGTGGAGTCGCCAGACTGTGGTGACACAGAAATGGATGACACTGTTCTGGGCTCGCGGCCTAGTGGGAGTACGGAGTAGCCCACGGGGGACTAAATCGGAGAATAATGGAGTCACCACCCGGTGTGAACCGGGAAAATGAGATTTAAGGCCGCACTCACCGCTCGTAAGGGAAGACCTCAAACCGTTAGGTTCAGAATGGTCTCTTACTTATGCTACTTGTAATAAAATGATTTGTACAATAGTTTAATCGAATCTAGTAACATGTATTCCAAATGGTATTTTATTTCTAAGTTCGCATACAACATATCTTCATATAACCTATGTCTCAATTTTGCATATAATCTATTCACATATAACATATGTTCATGTTTGCATGCATCAAGGTAGATTAAAGTAATGACAAACATACAATTTCACAAACGCATTATGGATGAAAGCACAAACAAGCAGTAATTGCATAAACATACGTATTAAAGAGAGGAGATTGAGTGCATAATGTAACAAAAGATAATTAAAGAGACAACCATGCGTGAAATAAACATCCAGGATGCGATTTGAAAGATAAATAATGGAGATGAAAGAAAGAGAGATGCGACATGTGCCCACATCTATATAGGACCTTAAGTGTTCGATTGAACGTATCTCACATTAAATTGAATGGACTTTGTCCGGCGCGGCGAAGTATCATGGCAATGGATTTTAACCCCTCGAATGGAGGACCTTTCATCTGACTTACTAAGTGTGGGAACACAGGAGCTGGGGCGACGCATGCTGTTCCTGGCTCGGGGGCCTAGTTGGGAGTACGGAGTAGCCAACGAAGGACTAAACTGGAGAATAAGGGAGTCGCCACCCGGTGTGAACCGGGACAAAGATTTAAGGCCGCACTCACCCCTCGCAAGGGAAGACCTCAAACCATTGGGTTCGGAATGGTCCCTTACTTATGCAACTTGTAATGTAAAGATTTATGCAATAATCCAACCAAGCCTATGACATATATTTCCAAGTGCACCAAAATCCTAAATTCACATGCTTAAAAGTATAGTTTACATCTAACATACATCAAACCAAATCTTATTGCCAAATTCACATGCTCAAAGGTAGGCCTTTGCAACAACAAGCACATAACGTCATAATAATTCAATCATTCATGTGAATATAAACACAAACAGTCATGGTAACATTTGCATGTAATGTAAAGGAAATCAAAATGACGACAAATAATATTGTAGGCGCATTATGTAAAGAAGCATATAAGATATGGTCAAAATAACCGCATGATAAACGAGATCAATACAAACACGCAACTTTAAAAGATGAAGAAAGACACGAATTTAAACATGCCAAAGATGAAAAAATCAAAGATGCAATTTTACATTAAAGATGAACATGCCATAATGTGATGCTAAAGGATGCAACTAACATGAGTGAAAGAAAGGAATACCGAGAAGAAGAGAAATGCAATATGCGCCTATATCCGTGCAATCACTACCAATTTTCCATTAAGCATGTTACATGTGATGCAAGATTATGCAATGATATGTCATATGGATGAATGATATGGAAAAGAAAGCATGACACAACGTTGCGCGACAAAAAAAGAAATAAAGTGCATGGTTAAAATGACATTTTGCAAAAACAGCGATAAATTGCGTAATAAACAGCGCAGCGAAACATCATGGCAAAGGTAGCCTTGTGGCGTTTTCCCTCTAATGGAGGACCTTAGAACCATCTTAGTTAAGCCCATGCGCACATATCATATAATCAAGTGCAATAAATAAAGAAGCATAAAAAAGGGATTTTTGTAAAACATCGATAAATCGTGTAATAAACAGCGCGGGAAAACATCATGGCAAAGGTAGCCTTATGGCGTTTCCCCTCGAATGGAGGACCTTAAAACCACCCTAGAGAAGCCCATGCACATATATCATATAATCAAGTGCAATGAATAAAGAAGCATAAAAAAGGGATTTTTGTAAAACAGCGATAAATCGTGTAATAAACAGCGCGGCAAAACATCATGGCAAAGGTAGCCTTATGGCTTTTTCCCTCGAATGGAGGACCTTAAAACCACCCTAGTTAAGCCCATGTGCACATATTACATAATGCATAAAAAAAACAAATAAATAAAGAATATCGGATTTCGTATACCCGATTGAACACATCTCTCGTCCAATCAAGTATACATCATCCGGCGCGGCGAAGCCTCGGGTAAAGGATTTTAACCCCTTTAAGGGGACCTTTCATCACACTTGCTAAGCCCATGCGCACATATTACATAATGCATAAAAAAATAAAACAAATAAATAAAGAATATCGGATTTCGTATACCCGATTGAACACATCTCTCGTCCAATCAAGTATACATCATCCGGCGCGGCGAAGCCTCGGGTAAAGGATTTTAACCCCTTTAAGGGGACCTTTCATCACACTTGCTAAGCCCATGCGCATCATCTCCATATGACATAAATGAATGATATGCGGAAATTAAAAGACAGAAAAATTAAACGGCAAATAATTGACAGGCGTAAACACACACGTATAACGCAAGCGCACGTATCGTTCAAGTAGTATAAAAATATCTATCCCACGAGGACTTAATTCCTACTATTGTTATTAATTATTGAATCTATTTATTTACAGATATCTAATTAAATGAAGAAGAGAATGATTGTTTGATTGGTTGAAAATGGTTTTAC
This sequence comes from Zanthoxylum bungeanum, assembly GCA_019454045.1. Classification (NCBI taxonomy): domain Eukaryota; kingdom Viridiplantae; phylum Streptophyta; class Magnoliopsida; order Sapindales; family Rutaceae; genus Zanthoxylum; species Zanthoxylum bungeanum. The sequence goes on from SKCR01049682.1 coordinate 42,127, forward strand.
AAATAAATAAATAAATAAAAAGACAAAAGAAAATACTAAGGAAAATAACAAAAGACACAAAGATCTAGGGTTGTGAATCATTCTAATATCTTTTAAAAGATGAAGTGATTATTTTATCTTTGTGTAATAAATCAGTTTACTAACCTGGAACACTAAATTATGCAAAAGCCTCTATCGATGGTCAGACGCAAATACCCTGTTTAACCCAATTGAACCATATGTCTATGTCAACCAAATTATCTGGATTCATTAAGTTTAAGTTTCAATTATGGCTACCCCCAGCTGACAGGTATATGTCTATCCTGTAAGGAAATCTATTAAATGGTTATCTATCCTCAAGGAAGATCGTGGGCTATTAAGTCTAAGGCTGAAACCTAAAATCCCTATGTCTAGTTCATTTTAGATTTACCACATCAATCTTATTGGTGATCAGACAACAAGAATCATTAAGCTTAAGACTTAATAAGTAAACCTTTAAATTACCCAAACTATAAAATAACCCCTTATAAACCGGTGATATTAGAATTCATCACAACCCCAGATAACTAACACATAACTAGGGCTAGTAAAAACTTAAAAATAAAAGACATAAAATAAAAATACTGAAAAGTAAAAGACATAAAGTAAAAGCTGAAAAGTAAATTGCTGAAAAGTAAATGCTGAAAGTAAATTGCTGAAAAGTAAATAAAGTAAAATTACAATAAAAGAAAATGCTGATGTAAAAGGATCCACTTTTATTACTTCTATTTTAGATATCTCCCTTAATATAATATATTAACTTTGCATGATAATTACCAACCAGCCATATAGGCGGTATCCAGATTAAGTCAAATTAATAATTAATTATCAACTGACCAATCAGGCGGTATCCAGTTTAGTCAGGTTAAAACCAATTTAAATAATTACCAACCGACCAATATGGCGGTATCCTCGTTAAGTCAGGTTTTTAACTAGTTTATATATTATAATTAAGGGAAATTAATCTAAATATTAGTAATAAAAGTTTTACCTTTTACCCCAGCAAAAGGGGAGTTACCTCCTCATTACTGAAAAGTAAAAACTGAAAATTAAAGAAAGAAAAGTATTGTGCGTAAAAGTAAATTGCGGAAAGTAAAAACTGAAAAGTAAAGAAAAGAAAGTGCGAAAGCGGAAATTAATTACTAAAAGCTATAAATAAACAAACAAGATACAATCTTCTCAGTATTCTTAAGGAATTCCTTAGAAGAAAGTATGAATTTTACAAATGAAATGGCTTGGTATTTATAGGCAAAATTTTGCCTCCATCAAATCATCCACCAAATCAATTATTAATTGCTCCACTAATTGCTCCACTAATTGCTCCACCAAATCCATTATTAATTGCTCCACTAATCTCTTATCATGTTTGGTGATGATTTGATAATTTTTATTATTTATTTATTAATTTATTTTTTGCTTTGAAAATGATTGAAAGTGACTTTAATAATTACACACTACACACTTCTGGATGGTTCATCAATTTCGGGCATGAAATCTTCAGAATTCGAAATTATTTTGTCTTTCACAGTTGTAGATCTTTGAGTCTTCTTTAATCTGGAACTTGAATCAGCTCAATCCGATATCTGAGTAAATAGTTATGCCCAAAATACGACAGATGCGGAAAACTGAAATTTCCAAAACTGCACTTCGTCAAAACGCCCTTTCAAGTTTCCAATCTCCAAAATTAAAATATCAAGTCCAATAATTGCCCATATTTGACCCATATTTCATCCTAAATGATTTCATTGAGACCCGATATTATTTTATCTGCAAAATAAACTAAAACACATCAAAACGTTCATCAAACCCGAGAAACTAAACAAAATATTAAGTTAAAGGGGCGGTAAATATTGATATATTTTCCGCTCATCACACCCCCAAACCTAAAATTTTGCTAGTCCTCGAGTAAAACAACAAAATAAAATACAAGAAACAATTAAAATTAAACTATGCCACTTTCGTAGGGATCACGGTTGCATTTAGCATATGCAACAAGCCTTTAAACCCCTAGGTGTCCCTAGTGGACGAGTTGTAGTCTCGTGAGGGTTTACAACAATGATACCCACAAATATTTTATCAAAGTAAAAAGGTAGTGAAACTAATGCACACAAAAGCAAAAAGACAAGCGAAAAGAGAATAAAGATGTTAGTGACTAATCAAGTGAAACTTTTACTCCAAGTTACTAGTTGTTTTGTTTCATTCTAAATTACCGAATTAGTAAATTCTCCGATTATTTTTACCATTCTCCATATACACAGCCAACCAAAATATTAATCAACTCATTTTTGCCCACAACAGTCATAAGTGCAGTTGATAAGAGAGTAATATTTTTGTCCTAAAGTTTTATCAGAATTCACACCTTTTTTCAGCAATGGAATAATTTTTCATTTTTCTGATTTTTTCTTTGATTTTTCTCTATTTTTTATTTATATACAATATCTTCCATCTATGTAACGAGTGCTGGGTCGGTGGCTCCCAAACCATTTGGCTTTAGGGCACCAGGTGTTAAGACACCCCTACGGACTTAATTACTCAGACTTCAGATATAAATATATTTTTGCAGCATCTTCGATCCATGTAACGAGCTTTGGGCCAATGACTCCCAAACCAGTTGGTTTTAGGGCACTAGGTGTTAAAACACCCTTACAGACTTAATAACTCGGATCTCGGATTATTTTTTCTTTCTTTTTCTTTTTTTTTTTTTTACTCATCACTTTTTGAGATGCTTTCTCCAATTAAACTAGAGCACTGAATATTACAAACTTTTCAATTACAGCTAATGTCCATATGTTACTATGCATGTTGATAATACCTGCCAACTGAGCATAAGAAGATCCATTTTAGTCAGTGTTAAGGAGAATTTACAAATTAAATAATCAAAATGAAATAAACAAAAATTAACTTGTTTCGAAATAGGTTTGAGATACGTCTCAGGAGTAGAAATTCCTTACTCGGCTATCTCTTACCAATTTCACATTTTTAGTCAAAACACAAAAACACAAAATATTTTTGTAATTTTTTTGAAAATTTTTCAATTTTTTTTTTTTTTTTTTTGCGAAAAACCATGTCTTGCGACAGATAAATCCATAGGGACGCGTCCTAAGAGCTGACTCCTTACTTGGTCGTCTCTTCTGGATTGACTTTGTATCTTCGTGATTTTGTCAAATTTTTATTTTGAAAATCCCGCTTGCACTGGCTTGCTTTGTCCTGAAAAACTCCGTTTTTATTTTTCCTGCAAAACTAACACACAAAATTAAAAAGTTCACACAAAATATGAAAAATAAATTACAACAAATTGCATGGGTTGCCTCCCTGCTAGCGCTAAATTTTTCGTCTTCAGCCAGACGTGACTGAAATCTATCTGTCAGAGGTTTCAGCGTTGTTTTGGATGTCCGATTAAAGACAATCCCGTGAGCGTTGCTTTTGAACGGTCTCTTCCAATGGTAAAGTGGCAAAAAATATTTTGTCTCATTCAGTGCTCGTGCCACCTTTTTAATCTTTGTTGTTCCAGTGATTCCTGCAAAGAAAGAAAGAAAATTAGGAGGTCTCGTATGGTGCTTGACCTGAAATGGAAGTTCCATTTTGTCAAGCTTCTGGGTGATATCTTTGATTTGTATTCCCCAAAACAGCGATGTTTCTCCTGAATGCTCCGGATCTTCAATTTGTTCTGACAGTTGCTCCTCCATTTGCTCTGCTTCTTGCTCCACATTTTCTTCACATATGTATTTTAAAATTTCCATATTCATCTCTTCATCTGTCATCTGTGAAATACATGCTTCAAAATTGTCAACCTGAGGATGTAAGGAAATGTTAGATTTTAGGTCTTCATCCTCTGATCTGGGTGATGTGATTGGCTCAGGCAGATCTTCTCCAAACATTATTGCAAAACAATCTCCAAGATCTTCATTTTGAGGACACAGAATTACATCCTCATTTGTTGGTGCAGTTGGTACAAACAGTTCAGCTTCATCCTCGTCAGAATCTGAATATTAAAAATCAAATCTAGACATTTCCGGTTCGGGTTCCTGAACTGATACCTCTAGTTGTTGATTCTGCTCAGCCTCCTCCTCTGTTGAAGTGTCATTGTGAACTGATTGGTATTCGAAGGCTTCATCAGTGTCATCTGAAACTGGTTCTTGAGGTATGTAGTTCTGGTTTTCTATTAATTGTCTGATCTGATCTGTCATTCTCTGTATAGACGCTGTTTGACTCTGAATTTGTGCATCTAATTGAGCTTCTCGTTCCTCGAACCAATCTTTGAGCATGTGAATCAATTGATCTTCCTCGGATGGTTCTGGTTCTTGATAAGGATCGAAGGAAGATGGTGGATAAGATGGAAAATATGATGGTTCTTCGTACCATGAATGATTTTGATATCTCTGCCACCCTGGATTGTAATTGTACTCGCAATAATCTCTTGGGTGGTTACCATTACATATGTCACATCTCTACATTGCGTTCTGATGAGCAAATGTAGTATTGCTTGGTTCTGGCATCCAGTGATAATCATTGGGCTGGACAACAGGCCTCAGAAAACCGGACTGTTGCTCCCAAATGTGGGGTGTATCTTTTAGTAAAGCTCGTGATCTCTCAATCTCCCAGTAATGTTCCATTTTTTTAATCACCTTTAAATAGAAGAAAGAAATAAAATTACAGATAAAAATAAAGAAAATTAGATATAAGTAAATTAGATAGCTTCGAAATTAATAACTCAAGAAATATAAGTCCCCGCAACGGCGCCAAAAACTTGACCGGCTTAAACACACACGTATAACGCAAGTGCACGTATCGTTCAAGTAGTATAAAAATATCGATCCCACGAGGACTTAATTCCTACTATTGTTATTAATTTTGAATCTATTTATTTACAGATATCTAATTAAATGAAGAAGAGAATGATTGTTTGATTGGTTGAAAGTGGTTTTACAAAATAAATAAATAAATAAAAAGACAAAAGAAAATACTAAGGAAAATAACAAAAGATACAAAGATCTAGGGTTGTAAATCATTCTAATATCTTTTAAAAGATGAAGTGATTATTTTATGTTTGTGTAATAAATCAGTTTACTAACCTGGAACACTAAATTATGCAAAAGCCTATGTCGATGGTCAGACGCAAATACCCAGTTTAACCCAATTGAACCATATGTCTATGTCAACCAAATTATCTGGATTCATTAAGTTTAAGTTCCAATTATGGCTACCCCGCCTGACAGGTATATGTCTATCCTGTAAGGAATCTATTAAAGGGTTATCAATCCTCAAGGAAGATCGTGGGCTATTAAGTCTAAGGCTGAAACCTAAAATCCCTATGTCTAAATCATTTTAGATTTACCACATCAATCTTATTGGTGATCAGACAACAAGAAGCATAAGCTTAAGACTTAATAAGTAAACCTTTAAATTACCCAAACTATAAAATAACCCCTTATAAACCGGTGATATTAGAATTCATCACAACCCCAGATAACTAACACATAACTAGGGCTAGTAAAAACTTAAAAATAAAAGACATAAAATAAAAATACTGAAAAGTAAAAGACATAAAGTAAAAACTGAAAAGTAAATTGCTGAAAAGTAAATGCTGAAAGTAAATTGCTGAAAAGTAAATAAAGTAAAATTACAATAAAAGAAAATGCTGAGGTAAAAGGATCCACTTTTATTACTTCTATTTTAGATATCTCCCTTAATATAATATATTAACTTTGCATGATAATTACCAACCAGCCATATAGGCGGTATCCAGATTAAGTCAAATTAATAATTAATTATCAACCGACCAATCAGGCGGTATCCAGTTTAGTCAGGTGAATACCAATTTAAATAATTACCAACCGACCAATATGGCGGTATCCTCGTTAAGTCAGGTTTTAACTAGTTTATATATTATAATTAAGGGAGATTAATCTAAATATTAGTAATAAAAGTTTTACCTTTTACCCCAGCAAAAGGGGAGTTACCTCATCATTACTGAAAAGTAAAAACTGAAAATTAAAGAAAGAAAAGTACTGTGCGTAAAAGTAAATTGCGGAAAGTAAAAACTGAAAAGTAAAGAAAAGAAAGTGCGAAAGCGGAAATTAATTACTAAAAGCTATAAATAAACAAACAAGATACAATCTTCTTAGTATTCTTAAGGAATTCCTTAGAAGAAAGTATGAATTTTACAAATGAAATGGCTTGGTATTTATAGGCAAAATTTTGCCTCTATCAAATCATCCACCAAATCAATTATTAATTCCTCCACTAATTGCTCCACTAATTGCTCCACAAAATCCATTATTAATTGCTCCACTAATCTCTTATCATGTTGGTGATGATTTGATAATTTTTATTATTTATTTATTAATTTATTTTTTGCTTTGAAAATGATTGAAAGTGACTTTAATAATTACACACTACACACTTCTGGATGGTTCATCAATTTCGGGCATGAAATCTTCAGAATTCGAAATTATGTTGTCTTTCAATGTTGTAGATCTTTGAGTCTTCTTTAATCTGGAACTTGAATCAGCTCAATCCGATATCTGAGTAAATAGTTATGCCCAAAATACGACAGATGCGCAAAACTGGAATTTCCAAAACTGCACTTCGTCAAAACGCCCTTTCAAGTTTCCAATCTCCAAAATTAAAATATCAAGTCCAATAATTGCCCATATTTGACCCATATTTCATCCTAAATGATTTCATTGAGACCTGATATTATTTTATCTGCAAAATAAACTAAAACACATCAAAACGTTCATCATACCCGAGAAACTAAACAATATATTAAGTTAAAGGGCGGTAAATATTGATATATTTTCCGCTCATCAATAATCAAATGAACAAGATAACATAAAACCAACAAGTTCCGTTTGCTCGAGTGGTACGTGGAATTGTTGCCCAAGTACAGACCGCACTACCGTCCATTCGGATTCGGCTACGAAATTTACGTCTGGGTTTCCATCCTATATACCACAAGAGATGACACTTCCATTCATCCAAAATCCACAACAAACATCATACACACAACAAATGCCACAAATACAGAAAATATAATCAAAATAAATGACCATAATTTAAATAAGAATAAGTGTGAAAGATACCCTCAGGTCTAACCTTTTTAGTCGTCCTCGGACTTGCGTTTCGCGGAGATCGGAAGGGATAAAAGCTCCTTACTCTTCCGGTTCACTAGCTTGACGTTTTGGCTCGCTGTTCCACTATTTCCTCCACTGTTTTGGCATCGATTTGCTGCTGTTTTTAACGTATTTTCTGATCACTGTTTCAGGTCTTATTATTCTGTTTTGGTGGACTGTTTGTGCGTGTTTTAGGGGGCTATTTGTGTTGATTTTTTTTGTGATTTTTTATGGGTTAAATGTGTAGTTTTTACTCACTGGTTTGGGGTATTTTGGGGGCTGTTTGAAGGGCTGGAACTGCGCAAGAGGGCTGCTGTTTGTGCGTGAAAGGGGCTGCTGTTCTGGTTGCTGTTTCACGTGGATGTGGCTGCTGTTCTGGTTATTTTTCACGTGGATGTTGCTGCTGTTTATGATGTTATTTTGGTGGTGATTAGGGGCTGTGATGGTGGTGATTGGGGGTGTTGTAAATCGGCTAAGGAGGGGGGATGGTGGATGTATGGTTCTCGGCCAAGAGATAGTGAGATGAAGAGAAAGGTTTCTGGTTGGTGTCTTGTAATTGCGTGTGAGATGAGGGATAGGTTGATGTCTTGGGCGTGTATTAGAGAGAGTGGAGAGGATGGGTGGCTAGGTTAGTGCATGTTTATATAGAAGAGAGGTAGGGTTTGCCATTGTCTCACAAAGAAGAGATTTGTTTCCAAATTATGAGTGATAGGAATGGTATATACAAGATTGAGGGGGGACAAAATATTTTAAATTAGGAAGTCAACTAATCTAAATTGGTAGATGTCTTATTAGATTAGGAAGTCAAATATTTGATTAGCTTTGATTGGTTAGGATTGATTTTAATTAGGCATATCTTATTTTAATTTTAGTATATGAATTATTTAAATTAGGCATGATTTTAGTTTAAGTTGGTAATTGTTATTTTATATTTGGTATATGTTTTATTTAATTATCTAATTAATTTAATTATTATCTTATTTAGTTAATGTTTTTAATAATATTTTTTATTTAATTTGGGGGTATTTTAAGGGTGATGGGCGGTGGGCCTTTGGGGGGTGGGAGTGGGCTTGGCTAGGTGCATGTTAATTTAGTTAAGTGTTTGGGCTAAGTTTGTGTGGGCTAGGTGGGTGTGTAGGCTAAGTTCATGTGGACTAGGTGTGTGTGGGCCGGGTTTAGGTGTCTCGGGCCGAGCATAAATTTTAAAACAGAAAACAAACGAGTTACTTGAAGCCAAACTAGTGAACTTAATCCATCAATGAGTAATTCTTGACTCTTCCCTTCCGATGTCCGTTTCCCGCGGTTTCCGTAACTTAAAAGGTAGTTGTCTCCAAATAAGACTCCTCATCGGGTTCACATGCAAAAATGCAATGCCTACACTAAGCCCATGCGCAATGCAACATGATGCATGATTATGCAAGAAGATGGCATATAAGGAAAAGCAAATAAGAAAATAAAAGTCGCGACAAAGCATCGTTGCAAAGGATTTTAACCCCTCGAAAAGGAGGACCTTTCATCCGACTTACTAAGCACATGCGTAAATAATATAATGCATAAAAATAAAGAAAACAATATTGGATTTCGTGTATCTGATTGAACACATCTTACGTTCAACTGAATATACATCATCTGGCGCAGCAAAGCATAGTGGCAAAGGTTCTTTAACCCCTGAAAACGGAGGACCTTTAATCTCACTTACTAAGCTCATGCGCTAATAATATAATGCATAAAAATAAAGAAAACAATATCGGATTTCGTGTATCCGATTGAACACATCTTATGTTCAACCAAATATACATCAGCCGGCGCGGCAAAGCATCGTGGCAAAGGTTCTTTAACCCCTCAAAACGGAGGACCTTTCATCTCACTTACTAAGCCCATGCGCTAATAATATAATGCATAAAAATAAAGACAACAATATCGGACTTCGTATACCCGATTGAACACATCTTACGTTCAACATAATATACATCATCCGGCGCGGCGAAGCATCGTGGTAAAGGTTCTTTAATCCCTCAAAACGGAGGACCTTTAATCTCACTTACTAAGCCCATGCACTTCATCTCATCATCACATAAACAGACATCATACATAAATTAAATAACGGAATAATAAATAAATCAAGATAACATAAAATGAAATATGCGTTGTTTACTCAAGTGGTACGTGGAGTTGTATCCCAAGTACAGACCGCACTACCGTCCATTCGGAATAGGCTACGAAGTTTATATCTGTGTTTCCATCCTATATACCACGAGAGGCGACACATTTTCATTTTAATCAAGGGCCACAACACACATCACATTCACAATACTCATGTAAATAAAATTCAATAAGCAGTAAAATACAAATAGAAATAAATGTGAAAAGTGCCCTCAGGTCTAACCTTTTATGTCGACTTTCTGACTCGCGTTTCACGGCCGTCGGAAGGGCTATCACTCCGCAACTCTTCCGATTCACTGGATTAACGTCTTAGCTCGTTGTTTGCTGTTTTGGTCGCTGTTTTCACTCCGTTTTGCTGCTATTTTCTCTGTATTTTCTGGTCATTGTTTCAGGTGTGTTAAGGCTACTGTTTTAGGTGTTTTTTTGAACTGTTTTATGGACAGTTTTGGGACAATTTCTGGGGAGTTTTTTGTAGTGTTAACAGGGCAATTTCTGGACTGTTTATGCGTGAAATGGAAGGGCTACTGTGTGGGGTTAGGCTTCCGGTTTTGGAAAGGTTTTGAGGGCAATTTTTGTTGCTGTTTTGGACAGTAATTCGGTGATGTATGGTGCAGTTTAGTGGATAGTTTGGGGCAGTTTGCTGTGTCTATTTTGGCTGATTACTGCTCTCGGTTTGAGCAGGTCTGTGTGCAGCTGTGAAGCTTGTGTGTGAGGCTGTGAGGTGCAGGCGTATTTGTACGTGAGCGTGGGGTAATGTTGAGGCAGTGAGGGGCAAGTGGCAATGTGTTCGGTGATGTGTTAGTGAGGTCGGCCAAGGGAGATACGTGGTTTAAAGGGTGAAGGCTGGTGTGTTGGTTTGAGGGTTCATGTGGGGGTGCAAGGGCAGTTAATCATGAGTGGGAATAGGCTTTGCGTTGATTGTGAAGAGGCAGGGGTGCCGAGTGGCTGTTGGCTTCTTGTGTTTGTCTCGGTCCTAGGGAAAAAATGTTTTTTTGCTCACTACTGGGGGGCTGATGAAGAGGTTTATTTGCATGAGGTTGTTTAGGGTTTCACGGTTTTTGTGTTTGAGGAGAGGCAAAGGGAGAGTTAGGCGAGAGAGAGTAGGGTTTGCATGGGTTATTTGAAAGGAAAGAAATCAATTAATAAGGGAGGGATTTTACTTAATTATTTAAGGAAATAAATTATGTAATTTAGGAGGCGATTATTTAAATTGGTAGGTGATTGATTTAATTTGATTTTAATTTATTTATTTTGGAAATGGTTTAAATTAGGAATTGTTTTAATTTAATTTAATTAGCTTTAATTTAATTTAAGTTGTATTTGTTTAATTGGATTTTAAATTTTAATCTAATTATTTTTATTGGTTTTAATTTAATTTGTGAAATTAATTTAATTGGTTATAATTGATTTTAATTTAATTGGATTTAATTTAATTCAATTTAATTTAATTTAATTTTAATTTGTGACATGTGTTTTAAATGTTTTAGTTATTATTGGATGTGATTTAATGGGCTTGGGCTAGGTGTGTGACTTACGGGGTTTGGGCTCAGGATGTGTTTTAAAACGGAGGTCCACCAGCGAGCCCGAAGCTAAACAAGCGAGAAGTCGACATAAAAGGTAGTGTCTTTCTTCTTCTTCTTCTTCTTCTTCTTCTTCTTCTTATGCCCTAAATACTATAAGTAGTACAAAAGGGGCACATGGTATAGTCTCTTCTCGGGACTTCGAGAAATTTACCGATCGTTCCCAAAGTCTTCCCATGATTGTATTTGAATCCCAACATGATTTATTTTACATTCCTTTGTCCCATACATAATAATATTGTCATAGGTAGTAGTAAAAACCACTGGTCGTTACAAATTCTCCCCTCTAAAATAGGATTCGTCCTCGAATCCTCTTTGGTGTCTAACTTGTGGTATTTTATCTTTGCGAATTTTTAAAGATGCTACTAAAATTTATCTTATTGTCTTTAACTTCTGCTGGCTATTTGGTCTCTCTGATTTCTTATTCTTAAATCCTTATTCTGTAATACTTCTGCTGAGTACCTTTGATTATTGTTCTTTTTGTTCTTTCGATGTATCTCATACTCCTTATTTTAGGATTTCTTCTTTCTAGACCTTTACCTATACCCTATAACTCCTTAACTTGAGTAAATTCTTAATAATTAGTGCATTGGCTTTCACCAAAGATTTCTAATTCTTCATATCTATACTTGATGTCTCTCTATTCCATTTGTCCAACTTGTCGTTAATGTTAGCTCTCATTATTCCACTATCAACTCCTTAGATTCCTTTATAACCCTCTGTAGTCTTTAAATTTTTCTTCTTTAATGACCATTTTGCATTAACCTGATACGTCATCTCCGTTCTTTACTACAAATATACCAAACCATTCATATCTGCTACTAAAATTATCGCAAGCTTGCAGTGGCCTAAATTTCTTGGACTAAAGTTGAGTTTCTTATATAATTATGTGATCAACACATGTCTTGTTATTACTGTAGGAAACACTTTCCTCACGTAGCGGAAGCGATTAGGCACTCGGATCGGACTTGAAAAATTTTTATGCTTTCCCCTTCCTTTGGCCGAATGGAACCAGCAGGTATACTAAAATTTTACTTCTGTTTCAGACAAGATTTCAGCCCCGAAATACCCCTGAAATAGTCCCAGAATAGCCCCCAAACTGCAGTGAAAAACTGGACTGTTTTGGACCCGTTACACAACAGAACTGCACACAAATCAGTACCCTATTTGCGTGAACTGTAAGGGGTTATAAGGTCTTATTTTTCCACTAAAAAACAATCTCAACTCAGCCCTAAAATATCCCCAAAGTGTTTCCCAAAAACCCGAATTAAAACAAAACAAAACAAACCCCGAAACGAGTAACCAAGGTGCGGTAATGAGGTGAAATAAAGCCTCACTGCTGTGACCTATAAGATTAGAGGAAGAAGATGATTTTTTCGTCACCATAAAGTCTTCTGTGCTATGACTCGTTACCAACGGAAAGTAGTGTGGGCTACACTCACAAAACAAATCCCTAAAGGATTTAGAGATATCAAACAAACTTAATTTTGTTTTTCTTCTTATTGTTCTTCAATGGTGTTTCTCAACTTTTGAGAGAATAAAGAAGAATAAGAAGAAGATGAATGGGGTTGCAAGAATGGGAGAGAGCTTAAAAGAAAAAAAATCTTTTTTTTATACCCAGGGTTTATTGTTTCCAAAAACAAACAAATCCTCAGCCTCCGCCTTTCTCAATTTTCGGCCATGACAAGGAATTATTTAATTTTTGTAATAACAACTTTTCAATTACCATTATTGAAAAAATGTTACAAAATTAAATAATCAATTAACCAATTTTGAAAGTCATAACTTCCAAATTAATGCCAAGGATTATTTGTTTCCAAAAACAAACAAAGCATTTCCCTTTTTCCTTATCAAAAATTCGGCCATGGCATATATTCTTTCATTAATTTTGTAAAAATTATATTAGCTTTCCATAAAGCCAGAGATGTTACAAAATCAAAAAGGTTTAATGCCATTATGGATTTGTAACTTCCAAAATATATAAAATGTTTCCAAAACCTTTTAATTTGGAAATTACAACTTTAGCCTCATTAAATTATATCATATATAATTTAATTATTAACAATAAATAATTATCATATAATCATTTATTATATGAATCATATATTAACTTTTAATATATAGTTCCAAGTGTGACTTAATTAATATTATTAATCATATTAATAATATTTATTCTTTTTTAAGTATATAATTGGACTATCCAATTATACTAAATCCGCTATAGTATATTGAGCTACCACAAGGACCAAATCGACCTACGGTTCCGAGCTCCAATAATCTCGAAATATTAATTCAGCTCTTAATTAAATATTCTGAATTATTAACTCCGGGTTATTCCACTAAAAACCTGAAGTTGCACACTCGTTGCCGCAGATGATATATTAAGCCCAACCAAGTCGGTGTCCACCGATATATTCATTACATACGAATTGACCCTTCACGAGTATCTCATAATTAGAGCCGGGTCATAATGTCTATTATACCCCTCTAATTATTTTTACCTTAAGTACCATTGATTCTCTAATGAACTATTTATTCATAACTATTATAAACTTTAATCTTTCTATTCATAATCGAAAGACTTGAGCGCTCAAATCGTTAAAGTACCGAATCAACCCTTAAGAAAGATACTCATCTACTTCTCACAAGAAGGAGTGAACTTCATGTCTATGTAATACGTTCCCAGCTACAAAACAAACTGTGCCCCTAAAGTACGTACCTATTGGTCGGGACTGCTACACCAACCTCACCTTTGTAAATCAAAGGACACAGCCTGCCATGCAGGAGTTCATAGTACACTCAGGATTAAGATCAATCCATATATGACCATCTAGTAGATTGAAATGATATTCTTAACTTAACAGATGTTATAAGAATGTCATTTCCATCTGGGACCAGTCCTATATGATCGTATCATACAAGGTGCCTCCATTCTCATGTCTCTACATAGACGATCCAGATCAAGATCGTTATACAAATATATAATGGACCGCAGCTATAGATAAACCACAAGCAAAGTACCCGCTATAGACTATTTAAGATTACTAACTTCAGACTTAAATCCTCTTGTATATGACACTCATACACTAAGTCTGAAGGTACATAAGTAATCTAGGGTATTTAAGAAGATATATAATATGTGAAATTGAACAAACAATTTGATAAATAATTAAAGCATCGTTTTATTTCAAAACACATAAAACCATTTACATCACATGTAGCTATAGGGCATACATTCCAACAATCTCCCACTTGCACTAGAGCAAATGGGACATGTCACGTAATCCTAGACTATCTAGGTGACCTTCAAAAACTTTAGCCAACAAGGTCTTTGTAAAGGGATCAGCTAGGTTCTCTGTGGATGAAATCATAGTGACGGTAACATCTCTTTTCTGCACTATCCCCCTGATGAGATGATATTTCCTCTCTATATGTTTTCCCCTCTTGTAGCTTCTTGGTTCTTTAGAATTTTCCACCGCACCACTATTATCGCAATAGAGTGTGAGTGGTATATCCATATCTGGAACAACTTCCAAATCTCCCAAGAATTTACGGAGCCAGACTGCTTGCTTAGCTGCTTCACAAGCTGCTACATATTCAACTTCCACAGTGGAGTCAGCAATGCAAGATTGCTTTATGCTTCGCCATACAATATCCCCACCACCTAGGGTGAACACTGATCCAGATGTAGATTTCCTTGAATCAACATCTTTCTGAAAATCAGAGTCTGTATATCCCTTAGGATCATATCCTTACCGGAATACACAAGCATATAATCTCTCATTCTTTTAAGATACTTGAGAATGTGTTTCACAGCCACCCAGTGATCCAATCCTGGGTTTGACTGAAACCTACTGACTACTCCCACTGTAAAATAGATGTCTGGTCTCGTGCATAACATGGCATACATGAGACTACCAACTGCTGAGGCGTATGTGATATGTCTCATTTCCTCAACATCTTGAGGTATCTTAGGAGACTGTTCCTTAGACAAATGAATTTCATGCCGATAAGGCAGATTGCCTTTCTTATAATTCTGCATCCAAATCACACAAGGATCTCGATGATATGGGATGTTTGAGACATAGCTAATAGTCGTTTCTTGCGATCCCAAAGTATCTGAATCCCAAGAACATAACTGGCCTCTCCCAAATCTTTCATTTGGAATTGGTTAGCTAGCCAGGTTTTCACGTCTGATAATATATTTACATCATTCCCAATGAGTAAAATATCATCAACGTATAAAACAAGAAAAACCACCTTCCCATCAATGACGCGCTTGTATACACATGGCTCATCAATATTCTGCTCAAAATCATAAGACTTGATTGTTGTATCAAATCTTATATTCCAAGATCGAGATGCCTGCTTGAGTCCATAAATGGACCTTGGACGATGAACCCTTCTGGTTGTATCATATAGATACTTTCATCAAGATTACCATTCAAGAATGCAGTCTTGACATCCATTTACCAAATCTCATAGTTATAATATGCGGCAATGGATAAAAGAGTGCGGATGGATTTAAGCATAGCTACTGGCGAGAAAGTTTCCTCATAGTCAACTCCCTCTTTCTAGGTATAACCCTTGGCCACTAGTCTAGCCTTGAAGGCCTGTACCTTCCCATCTGATCCCCTCTTCCTCTTGTAGATCCACTTGCAACCTATGGGTTTCACCCCATCAGGTTGGTCTATAAGTTCCCATACCGAGTTGGAGTACATGGACTCAATCTCTAGGTTCATGGATTTGAGCCATTCCTCTTTGTCAGAACCATCCATTGCACTACTGTAAGTCAATGGATCATCTATGTGATCGCTGGATGCGACAAATTTTGCCTCTCTAACCTCTAGGTAGTGATTAGGTTGTCGTACAACCCTCCAACTGCGTCTAGGTGGTAGATGATTCTCACTAGGTTGCATCTGACTATCAGATGTCGAATGTGCTATGTATTTGTCAACTTTTGTTGACGATGGCATGCTGGTCGAACCAGTAAGTAACTACTCGAGTAACATCTTACTACGAAGCTTGAACTCCCTCATATAGTCCTCCTCTAGAATTGTAGCATTTGTTGATACAAACACTTTGTTATCATCAGGACTGTAGAAGAATCCACCCCTAGTCTCCATAGGATAGCCTACAAATAGACACACTTGAGAACGTGGTTCCAACTTTGTAGTCTTATTCTTCAGCACATGTGCTGGACACCCCTATATGCGGAAATTTTGTAAACTAGTTTTACGACCATTCCACAACTCTAAGGGAGTCTTAGGAACAGACTTAGACGAAACTACATTAAGGATATGCATTGCAGTTTACAATGCATATCCCCAGAATGAACTAGTAGTGAGCTATAGCTAAACATAGATCTCATCATGTCTAGTAGGGTTCGATTTCTCCTTTCTGTAACACCATTTTGCTGTGGTGTTCCAAGCGTTGTGAGCTGGGATACTATCCCATGCTCAACTAAGAATTCCTCGAAATCTCTGTCGAGGTATTCCCCTCCGCAATCTGATCATAGAGTTTTGATTGTCTTACCTAATTAGTTCTCAACCTCAACACGATACTCCTTGAAATATCAAAGATATCTGATTTGTGATGCATTAGGTAGGCATACCCATATCTTGAATAATCATCAATGAATGTGATGAATTATTCATAACCACCTTGGGCTTTTACATTCATCGGTCCGCAAACGTCCGAATGTATTAGCTCGAGTGGTTGATTGACTCTTATACCTTTTCCAGTAAAAGGTCTCTTGGTCATTTTTCCTTCTAAACAGGATTTAGAAACTGGTAGAGTGCCGAGCTTTAACTAGTTTAAGGCTCCGTTCTTTATCAATCTTTTTATCCGGTTAAGGTTGATGTGACTAAGTCTAAGATGACATAGATATGTGTCATCATGAGAAATCTTTCACCGTTTAGTTTTAGGTTTCTCAACCTTAAACATTTCAACGTTGAGCAATGACCTATATGTTAACGGTCTTAACATATACAAGTTATTTTCTGAGTTTCATGTGCATATAGTTAATCCATTTCTACCAATAATAACCAAATTGCTATTAAAAGAAACGGAATAACCATCATCCAAAAGTTTAGAAACTGAAATCAAATTCCTACGAAAACCAGGAATGAATAACACATAGTTCAAATTTAAATAACTATTATTAATAAAATTTAAACTGGAAACGCCCACTGCTCTTGCTGAAACGGCATCCCCTGTCCTGACCCTCATAGTGTAATCACCTTCAGCAAGGTCCCTCCATGAATCAAGTAGCTACAAAGAAGAACAAACGTGGTTAGTGGCTCCAGAATCAACAATCCAAGCAGATTTATCATCCTCCACTAATGGAGATTCAATAACGAGTAAATCATATTTACCTGTTTCCTTTTTCTCATTCAGCTCAGCAAGGTATTTAGGACAGTTCCTTTTCCAATGCCCATTCTTGTTGCAGTGGAAACATTTTCCTTTGGGCTTGACATCCTTAGAGCCTTTATTGTTCTTCTTCTTCATATGCTTTCCTTTAGCCTTCCCAGTGCTTTTCTTCTTCTTCTTTGTAGATTTAGAAGACTCGGTAACATTTGCCTCTGTATTGGACTAACGAGGATCCACAAGCATGGACTCGTAATGGGTGACTCATTAAGCAGTTGGGTCAAAGTAAAAGACAACATGTTCATAACATAGTTGCTTTTAAACTGCATAAAACTCTTCGGAAGAGTTTCCATAATCATGGTCACCTGGTTACACTCGTCAATACGAGCCCTATTGGTTTTAGCTGTGTTGAGCTAGGTCATCATCCTCAAGACGTGCTCTCGGACTGATGTCCCATCCTTCATCCTAGCAGTCATTTCTGAGACCATGGCCTCATGTCATTGACGCTACGAAGGCTGGCTAAACATGCCCTGCAATGACTCCATCATCTGAGATGCTAGAGCCATAGGTTCATGCTTTGCAGCAAGAACCTCAGACATCCTTGCTAGCAAGTAGCAATGGACTTTCTCATTTGTTGCGACCCATTTCTGGTAGGTATCGCACACAGCTTGGCCAGTATTTTTGGCCGGCTCGGGAGGATGTTCTGCAGGAAATGATTTCCCTTGCACAGCGGAAGCGGTAAGGCCCACGGATCGAACTTGAAAAAATTTTCTGCTCTCCCTTACTTTGGCCGAATGACACCAGTGGGTGTACTGAAATTTTGCTTCTGTTTTGGACAAGATTTTAGCCCCGGAATATCCCCGAAATAGCCCTTTGAAATGCAGTGAAATAGCGGACTGCTTTACACCCGTTACACGAGCGAACTGCACCCAAATTGAATCAGTTTTTGCGTGTACTGCTGTGTGATTTCAGATCTGATTTTTCAATAAAAATCAATCCTAACACAGCCCTAAAAATACCCCAAAGTTTTTCCCTGAAACCTGAATTAAAACCAAATAAAAACCGAGCCCCGGGAAGAGGTATTTGCGCGCACAGCAGTGGGGATTTTTTGCCCACTGCCGTGAATGGTTGAAGGATGGGAGAAGGGTTTTTCAACTTCACAAGGTCTTCCGAACTATGTCTCGTAACAAACGGAGGGTAGTGTGGGCTACGCTCACAAATTAATCTCTAAACGGTTTAGAGATTAAGATCACACACCAAAATAATTTCAGGTTCTTCAATAATGTTTCTCAACTCTTGAGAGCTTGAAGAAGAGATGGAGGCTAGGGTTTTCTAAAGACTAGATATGAAAAATAAAATCATAATTTTTCTTTTATACTTTGGGTAATTTGTTTCATAAAACAAATCAACCACTAGTCTCCCACCACCTATAAAATTCGGCCAAGGCAAGGAATTCTTATTTGATTTTGTTTCCAAACCAAAAAATCATATTCCTTATACTATAGGGAATTCGGCCAATGCCTATTATTTTGACTTGATTTTGTTTCCAAAATAAACATATCATATTCCTTATCTGTACGGGCCAAATTTGGCCCAAGGACAATTTCGACCTTTTGCTTCGGGCCCAATGCTAGACCCCAGCACGGATCCAAGCCCAAGTTATCATCACAGATTCGCACTAAAGGAAACCCCAAGACTTGATGTATATAAAGGCCCAGAGATCAGCAAACCTAGGCCCAATAAAGTATCACACGCCTAAACCATAATCAAGGCTCATCCCACTCCAGTCCACGTAACGCCCTGGCTCATAAACACCACCCAGCCGTTCCAGCCTACAACGGGCAAATGCAGTGAATATCCCTCATAAAGTCGACCGTTACCAAGACTTAATGGATGAGTAATCAAGTGCACACCCCTCAGATAGGTATATAAGGAGGAAGGCTCCATAAGGAGTGGACATTCAAGCTCTCATACTCATGGCCTGAGAATACTCTCTCTCCATAGCACTCAGCACCTCTCACCTACCGCCCTCACGGCATGATACGAGAACCAAGGTAATATCTGCCATTGTTCTCCATCCTATGGTGTTTATAGCTCATCTCCTCTACTGACATAAGCGTCGGAGTGCCCGCGGTACCCAGCACCGGTGGGCAGAACTCCTGCTCAATCTACCCTTGTTTTACAAGATCGCTAGTGCCCCTATCGATGAAATCTCGATTGTGGACCTCGGGTGAAAACCAGCGTCTACTTTCAACATTTTGCTTTGGGCCCAATGCTAGACCCCAACATGGATCCAAGCCCAAGTTATCATCACAGATTCGCACTAAAGGAACCCCCAAGACTTGATGTATATAAAGGCCCAGAGATCTACAAACCTATGCCCAATTAAGTATCACAAACCTAAACCATAATCAAGGCTCATCCCACGCCAGTCCACGTAACGCCCTGGCTCATAAACACAACCCAGCCTTTCCAGCCTACAACGGGCAAATGCAGTGAATATCCCTCATAAAGTCGACCGTTACCAAGACTCAATGGATGAGTAATCAAGTGCACACCCCTCAGATAGGTATATAAGGAGGAAAGCTCTATAAGGAGTGGACATTCAAGCTCTCATACTCATTGCCTGAGAATACTCTGTCTCCATAGCACTCAGCACCTCTCACATACCGCCCTCACGGCATGATACGGGATCCAAGGTAATATCTGCCCTTGTTCTCCACCCTACGGTGTTTATAGCTCGTCTCTTCTACTGACTTGAGCGTCGGAGTGCCCCCAGCAACCACCACACCGGTGGGCAGAACTCCCGCTCACTTTACCCCTATTTTACAGGATCACCAGTGCCCCTATCGATGAAATCTCGATTGTGAACCTCGGGTGAAAACCAGTTTCTACAATGTATGGGCCAAATTTTGTCCAAGGACAATTTCAAACTTTTGCTTCGGGCCCAATGCTGGACCCCAGCATGGATCCAAGCCCAAGTTATCATCACAGATTCGCACTAAAGGAACCCCAAGACTTGATGTGTATAAAGGCCCAGAGATCTGCAAACCTAGGCTTAATAAAGTATCACACGCCTAAACCATAATAAAGGCTCATCCCACGCCAGTCCACGTAACGCCCTGGCACATAAACACCACCCAGCCGTTCCAGCCTACAATGGGCAAATACAGTGAATATCCCTCATAAAGTCCACCGTTACCAAGACTCAATGGACTAGTAATCAAGTGCACACCCCTCAGATAGGTATATAAGGAGGAAGGCTCCATAATGAGTGGACATTCAAGCTCTCATACTGATGGCCTGAGAATACTCTCTCTCCATAGCACTCAGCACCTCTCACATACCGCCCTCACAGCATGATATGGGAACCAAGGTAATATCTACCCTTGTTCTCCACCCTATGGTTTTTATAGCTCGTCTCCTCTACTGACTTGAGCGTCGGAGTGCCCCCGGCACCCACCACACTGGTGGGCAGAACTCCCGATCACTTTACCCCTGTTTTGCAGGATCGCTAGTGCCCCTATCGATGAAATCTCGATTGTGGACCTCGGGTGAAAACCAGTGTCTACAATATACAGGCCAAATTTGGTCCAAAGACAATTTCATACTTTTGCTTCGGGCCCAATGATAGACCCCAGCATGGATCCAAGCCCAAGTTATCATCACAGATTCGCAGTAAAGGAACCCCCAAGACTTGATGTATATAAAGCCCCAGAGATATGCAAACCTAGGCCTAATAAAGTATCACACGCCTAAACCATAATCAAGGCTCATCCCACGCCAGTCCACGTAATGCCCTGGCTCATAAACACCACCCAACCGTTCCAGCCTACAACGGGCAAATGTAGTGAATATCCCTCATAAAGTCGACCGTTACCAAGACTCAATGGACGAGTAATCAAGTGCACACCCCTCAGATAGGTATATAAGGAGGAAGGCTCCATAAGGAGTGGACATTCAAGCTCTCATACTCATTGCCTGAGAATACTCTGTCTCCATAGCACTCAGCACCTCTCACATACCGCCCTCACGGCATGATACGGGATCCAAGGTAATATCTGCCCTTGTTCTCCACCCTACGGTGTTTATAGCTCGTCTCTTCTACTGACTTGAGCGTCGGAGTGCCCCCGGCAACCACCACACCGGTGGGCAGAACTCCCGCTCACTTTACCCCAGATTTGCAGGATCGCTAGTGCCCCAATCGATGAAATCTCGATTGTGGACCTCGGGTGAAAATCAGCGTCTACAATGTAGGGCCAAATTTGGTCCAAGGACAATTTCGACCTTTTGCTTCCGGCCCAATGCTAGACCCCAGCATGGATCCAAGCCTAAGTTATCATCATAGATTCGCACTAAATGAACCCCCAAGACTTGATGTATATAAAGGCCCAGAGATCTGCAAGCCTAGGCCCAATAAAGTATCACACACCTAAACCGTAATCAATGCTCATCCCACGCCAGTCCACGTAACGCCCTGGCTCATAAACACCACCCAGCTGTTCCAGCCTACAACGAGCAAATGCAGTGAATATCCCTCATAAAGTCGACTGTTACCAAGACTCAATGGACGAGTAATCAAGTGCACACCCATCAGATA
>SKCR01049683.1:0-55097 GCA_019454045.1 Zanthoxylum bungeanum
GCAGTGAATTGTGGGCCAACATTAGTAGCAGCCCACAGACACACATATTTCCACGTGCAAAGTCATAAACCAAAACAGCCCACTTGCACAGAATTAGGCTTGAGGCCACCCGAATTAATCTATTCAAACAGCAACCCAAGTCTCCCACATCGCCACTTAAACCTCCAACGCACACAGCCGAATTAACCCCATGCGCTTCTGAAAAAGCTTAAACCCCAGACGCACTTGAAACACACGAGCCCAGTCACTTGTGATGGAGGCTCAAGCCCGAGTCTTCAGACGATACGTTGAACTCAAGCCCAAATGCATTGCTAGCCCAAGCCATTAAGCCCAACTTAGCTGTCTTCGTTCGCGCATGACAGGCCCACCAATCCATTTGAATAAGTCAGCCACACGTGATTACCAACAGCTCACTCTTAAGCAAATAAGCCAGCCCAAGCTATTTACCCAAAGCCCAGCTTTCGCAAGAATAATCACAACCAAGCCCGCCCAGTTTCAAATTATTCACTCTAATGCAAAGCACCGAAACTGGCCCTTGCGCAACCTCAGTCCATTAAACGAGAACAATCATCTCCATCAAATCAACGAAACCTACATGAGCAACGGCCCAATCTTGTGAAAACCAGTACCTAATCGGAGCACGTCCAAGCCACAGAATCCAGAAAATTAAGAAAATATTTTCCTAGGAACCAAACAATCTTCGGGATCCAGCCTCCTACAGCATATCAACGAGATTTTACCCTTATCAAAATCCTTCCATGTTTCTTCATATCTCATGGCAGCCCTTACCATTCGATTATGCTACTGTTCACGGTCGGGACAAGCAAAGGATGCTACATCATCAAGGTGTAGAAAGGGTGGTATGAGGTAATGCTTAAAATCCGGTCAAGCTGCAAAGACCTCATCATAAAGTCTCAGTCATTATCCGTCACAAAACTCCGGCCGGCCCCTAGCCCGAGCAGAGTGCAGGATCAACAAATGACTTAAAATAGAGTTGTTACAGCTGCCATCCAACTCCACCTAGTGATCTAAACAGTCTCGTCACTCACTGGATCTAAAATCGCTCTGGCCCCCCAAAGAACATTTCCTTCTTGAACTCAAAGCCCAAACCGGCCTTAGAAACACACCAACTCCCACAACGAGATTTTGCCAAAGTTAGTCCGGACATGTTTCTTCGTATCTCGTGATGGGCTGGTGTCCTGGTACTAACCGTCATGTTTCACTGGATATGTTCAAGCTAAAAGTCAGTGTTATTTATGTGCGGTAAGACAGGCCGGTCAGAGCCCAGCATCTCAATCAGGGGCCCAAGCCCGGATTTCCCACACGGATCCACTCCTGGAACGGCCAGCCCAATACTGCCCATACTAAATTATCAAAATCAAAAGACATACAACAGACCCAGACGAAATCCAACTCCAACGAACCAGGCCATGTGAGCATAACCCAGCCCTTAGGAAACCGTCAGCCTATAATAACGCAAAGATGGCCCACTTGCCATTACATGTTGCACAGAAAGCCCACCAAACAGAATCAACCACAAACAAAAAAATCAGTCCGCAATCATAAACCTTAAACCATAAACTCTAAATCCTTAGAACCCTAAACCCTAAATTTTTTTTTTGTAAAAGTTAACCGAGTGCTGTTTCAATAAAAAAAAAAATTTGAGTAGGAAAAACTTGAATTGGCTTTAATCGAGCTTCTTAAGCACATGATGAAGCAGTCAGAAATCTTTTCAATCGAAATCCCAATCAAAGACAAGTTCTACCAAGGACAGCCCGACCAAACTCATGTCAGGCCACGAGCATGGGCGCCCAGCCTGAAGCAGAAAGAACGCAATAATATGCCCAATATCCTCAGCCTAGAATGGTCTCATCAGCCCTAAAGACATACACGAGTTGGGCCATATGAAGAAGCCACTCCATGAATGACTTCAAAGACCAACCCAAATCATGGCCACTATAGCCCATGAGCAGTCGGCCCACTAGCCACCCACCAAACAACCGGACCTCTTGCAGAACACGCCCAAAACCTATAAAATAGGTCACCAAATCCAGCCCAAAGCTTGAAAACAGCCCATGGTCTGTAGCCTATCATGAAAACAATCACACTTAGCCAGCCCATTTGTGTCGCAAAAACCAACCCACACTGACCAAATCATTTAAGAAAACAGCCCATTAATAGCCCAATTCAATGTTTAGGCATCCCGTGAGCATTTTGCTAATTCAAAACCCACAATTGGCCCATGATCACCTGGACCACAACCCAAGCCACAAGCAGGAACAAATTTCTCATATTCAAAAATCATAACATAACACCAATTGCCCCATAGCCAGAAGAAACAGGTCATATGCTCGAGCCAAACCATGAGATTACTTTCAGAGCCAGCAGGACTTCTTATATAAGAAAACAGCCTCAAACCTGAATCTAGGAGATCCACGAATGCTATCGAAGACCTAGAATCAACCAGGGATAGTTATGCCATCCAGATTAAATTTGAAGTCCTAAACAAGAGAAAACATTTCACTAAGGACCTCATCACCACGGCAGTGCCTTAACCTTATTTTGATCACTTCCTCCTACAAAACCTTATTATCTCGAAAACCTCAGCACCTTTCAACTCGTAAAGAGCAGACCTCTCAAAATATATGACCAGATTTTACCCCTATTAAACAATCCCATAATTTCTTCGTACTTCATGACCCCCGAACCAGTATCATACGTGTTGATATAGTTAGTGACAAGTGAGTGACTTCCTATCCCACATAGGAAGAGCATTGAGAGTAGAGCAAGTTTATAAAGGCTTGTTACACCCAATAATAAAAATTGGTGTTGGAAAGTTTGGAGGGAAAAATGTATGAAGGAAATGTAAATGTTTGTTATATATATATATTATTTAAAGTCGAAATTAATTAATTAGTTTAATTAATTTTTTGTTTTATCTTAAAAAACAGTTTATTAACTGTTTTTTAAAAGCCTGTGTCCTTTTGAAGTGTTATGACTTTAGAATTCTATATATGCATTTCCAGTTCTGATTTCCAATATACAAAAAAAAAATTACTTACTCTCAAAAAATGATTTATTAGTTACATGTTCTTGGAGAATTTCTAAAATTGCTATCTAGAAATTTATGTCTGGCTTTGTATATCCTGAAGGAATTGCCATTAATCCGGTAGCAACATAGTGGGGGCATAATTCCTTTAAGGACAGTGAATACACGTCAAAGCCTTCATCAACATTGTTTATTCTGTTTGTTTTTTCTAACAATACGCTACTGTTTATAGGCTTTTTGCAGTGTCGAGTTTTTACCACACAACTGAGAGTGGCCCTTTGACACAATTTAAAGGTAGCCAAGTTTGTTGATGGTCGTAGTAATTTCCAGGGGAGGTTCATGACCCTAAACCATAAATTCTAAAGTCTAAACTTTAAACCCAAAACTTTTTTTTTTGGAAAAAATAGGTGATAAACCCTAAATTTTTTTTTTTTTTTTGAAAAAGTTAAAATGGACCGTGTCCAAATTAAGATAAATAAAATAAAGCCTAAATAACAAATTGATGGCACGCAGGCCACAAATATATAACAAAAAAAGGACACACATGCCCATTATGAGAAAAGATCGAAGGGCAAGAATAATAATATGAAGCCTACGTAACAAAATGCGTGCATGCATGCTTGAAGAATGTAACCCATGTATGATAGGCCCATCCATGCTCAAAAGAGGGTCCACAAATGGCATGAAGCCACGTGAACCTCAAGCCTCCTTAAGCCCATCCGGCATGCATTTTCCAAATAAGGTCATGCAAAAAGCCCATATGCGATCCTGCACGCACGCGGCCCCATGCTCGAAATCAAAAACAGCCACACGCAGGCCCACGCATCCAAAATGATGCATCCGTAATGTTAGAGCACAAACGAAAAAGCCCACATAAGCAAACTTGCGATTAGAAGGCCCACCAATGTGTCCCACATCGGCTGTTTCACAGCTAGAAACACCAAATCACAAAACGAAAGCTGCAGCTTGAGTCACAGCAACGCGCACAGTCTAAAATAAGAAGTTTTACGGTCATACGTAAACTGCCACGCGCATCTTTTCATGAGCAAGCGCACGCCAAGTAGCAGCCCACTGTCACAGCCTGTTAGCCCCTCCTCATACGCAAGATGAATAGAGAGAATGACAGAGCAAAAGCTGCCAAAACATGGCTACACGCCAACTGTAAGGAACAAAAGCCAAAGCAATCACGTGAAGAAGAGATAAAAAAGTTTGAAATTTAGAGATTTCCCTCCAAAGCCATGCAAGCACAAGCTGCCACGTGAATAAGCAGCATGGAGTGTCGCGCCTGTTTGTTGCGGGTTTGTAATTATCAAACCCGCACCCGCATAAGTAAATAAATTACCAAACTCGTACTATATCTGTTGCGTATTTTAATTTTCATTATTAAACTCGCACCCGCATATAAAAATAAATTACCAAACCCGCACTGATATCCAACGGATTTTTTACGGGTTTTTAAAATATTGAATTCTTTTATACTCTTAATAATAAAATATTTTTAATTAAATATTGATACTTTTTCATAATATACAAAATATATATATATATATATATTTTGATAGTTTATAAATTAGTATACATAAATAAAATTTTAAAATATTTATAATATAATTTCAAATTCATATTATTACAATTATATACATTAATTACTAGCTGAATATCTTTCATTATGTTAAATTCATATCATCAAAATTATTGAACCATGACTTAAAGTAATTCAAAAATATTAAGAGAGAAATTCAAAAATTGTAAGTTAGTGAGTCATTTTATATGAGAGATTTTTTTTGCCCTAAAGATATAAAATAAAATAAAAAATTAAACTTGCGGGTAGCGGATACCCGCAATGGGTATCTGTTGATTTTGCTTAATTATCAAACCTGCACCAAACCCGCAGCGGATAAATTGCCATCTCTAACCACGCCATCATCTTCCTGATTGAGACGAGAGCGACAAGCACGCCCAAAACTATAGTGCCACTGACCTTTGTAGCTTGGATTGCTCAGTTCACGTGAAGATAAAACACCTAAGGGAGTGTTTCAAACTCCACAAGCCTTCCCACTTGCACTTGCCCCTTCCATGAGCAGAAAAATATACCCAGACAGCTCGCAAACATGGTGATAGAAGCTCGAGAGAGCCAACCTCGCAAGCTTTGAAGGCTTATTCCCATACGTGATTTTGCCTAAATTTACCTTACTATGTTTCTTCACATACTTTGGTCCCCAACCAAAACATGCGCTACTGCTCACAGTCAGAGCTAACCTTAGGCTGCTACAACGCCATAGAACATTGCCTATAATAACAAGGAGATGACAAAAACGGAAGAAAACACAACCAAAGAACTTTGTCGCATGGTGTGGGAGAGAGGGGCAATAAAGTCTCGTAATTATTTTTAAAAATTACAAACAACTTTAATTTTGATTGAAAAAGAAGAATCAAAAGGACGTGAAAATCAAATCCGAACATCATCTTCAAAGTTAAAAAAAAATGAGAGAATTTTTTAGGAGAAAAATGATAGAGAGATAAAATGCACAAATGTCTCTAAATCCTAACCGGGAAAAGGGTAACGAGCTTAAGACAAAGCCAAATATGGAAAACAAATCCAAACAGAATAACAAAGAGATACAAAACCAAATCGACGAACAGTTCACAAAGCAATACGAAACTGCGAATAAGAGACTACCAGTCCATAGCGAGAGATTCTTTGGTGCAATAGTGGTATGAGTGATGTGATACCACAAACGAATTAAAAATGACATGTAGAGTTTCTTCCACCTATTTTTTAGTTGTTTTTTTTTTTTTAATTTTTAACACGCGTGACAGTGGATGATTGGCTTGTTACATGGATAACGTGATATCACTGTTTCTCGTCCATAGCGCCAATAAACCACATATATGCCAAGAAGGAAATGGGCTGAATTTTATGACAAAATCAGTCCAATATCGCAACAGTAAGTCAGCTCAATTGTGCAACCTTAAGCCGGCCCAAAAGCCGAAGCGTGGGTAAAAATAAGCCCAAAGGAAGCCCACACCACAGCACACAAAATACCACATCAAAGAAAAAGCCGAAGAGCTCTCAAACCCATATCTGAGATGCCACAGCGAAAAGCCACACGCCAGCCCAAACCAAATCAAACCGAAACCAAGAGATCAGCAACAGAACCATCAAACCCAACAAAAATCGAACACCAAGGCGCGCACATAGAGCGCCTTAACTCATACAAGGACTAAAAACATTGAGATAAACCCAGCTTCCCAATAAGAGCCCAATAAGCACCAATGGCCCAATACAAACACGGATAGCAAGCTCAGCATGAGGCAACACCAAAAAGGCCAACGGACCCGAGAAGATGACACTGATAAGGCAAATGGCCGCTTCAAACCAGGCCACAGATCAAGCCCATTAGCACCTAACAAGGCACGTTGGAGCAAACCAGCCAAAACGCACAAGCCCATGAGCCGAACCATTGGAGATGCAGCCCAAAACAAAACCAAACAAAACTTAGCTTGCCCAGCCTACGCAAGCAGCCAGCGCATGTAAACCCACCAGAGAACATAAAACCAAAGCAGCCCATTATCTCCCACGCGTGCAGAACCACCGAGAGGAGCCCAGCGCCAAACAAGCCAAAAACCTAATCAAGCCTCATGCAACAAATTTCAGTCCACATGAGCCACATGCTAACAGAATGTCCACTTCAAACCAGGCCATAAAATTCAGCCCATTTGCAAATTACAAGGCACGCTGGAGAAAACTAACAACTCGCCCCACGAACTGTGCATCACAAACCCAGCCCAAAAGCAAACCTGGAAAAGCTCACATACAGCCACAATGAAAGACATTTGCCAAGACGACAGCCCTCATGCAAAATGTCAGCCCAAAACAAAAACGTCACAGCCCAAAAGACAGCCCTATGGCTCGTTGGCGCAAAAATATCCACAAAAAAGGGAACTAGTCCAGACGACTAGCCCAAGCCCAAATCCTAGCAAAGCAGGTCAGGCCCGACAGAAGAACAAAAGGAAAAACACCGGTCCACTATAGTCCAAACAGAAACCATGGTCATATGCAAGCCCAATATTCCAGCCCATAACCAAAACAGGCCTAAACCATATTAATGTTCAATTCAAAACAAGTGCCCTTTTAAACAAATTCAACTGTGAACTTCAAAGCATGCAAAGCCCAAAGGACTAAGGAGCCCACAACCAGCATTCAATCGAGCCCATATCAACGTGGCTTCAAATTGTCCAGGTTCACAGATTGCCAAAGAATTCCCACGGCACAATAGCCTCAGGAACCCAAGAATTCCAAGACAAAGCATTTAATTAGCTCATTCCAGCTAGCCAAACAGCCCTCGGAAAATTTGAAAACAGATTCCAGAGAAGCTAATACACTCAGCTAGCTTGAAAGCATGCATATGCCTCACACAAAAGTCACACAAAAGAGAGGCCGAAGATGCAACTCCCCTCCAACCTGGCAGGCAACCGAGCCCAGCTCAGGAGAGAGCAGCCCAGCCCACAAACGGACAAACCGAAATACCTACCCCAGAAGACAAAATCAGCTCCAAGGAAACAAGCCATATCAAACGGCTTTACCCCTAAACCCTAAAGACACCAGACATGTATTCACAAGAGTCCTAAGTAAATAGTAGGTGTCACCGGATCACCATAACAGAAGAGTCTCAAAACAAGTTCTCCCAACCCTCGATCGACATCAATAACAAAGATGGACCCGAAGCGTAACCTTGAGATACTCCAGAAATAAGCATAAGTATAGTGATAAATGATTGAAATATAAAACTCTTACTAACAGCAACAAAACAGAATTAAAAAAAGGAAGAGTTAGCCTAAATAAGAGATTTAAAAAGGAGCTTTTAGATAAGGCAACAAAAAGAAGAGGTGCTAGTTAAGCATGCGATAAGAATGTAAGAGGACATCGTTAAGAATAAACAAGGGCATATGAGAACAAATATCCTTCGAATAAAAGAAACGAGATATAACCCATAGCAGTTTCAGTTATAAAACAAAGTAGAAGAGTGAATGAAAAGATTAGCTGACACAATGATTGAAAGTGAAATTGTCAAGGAGCAACAACAAACAGGAGAAGAAATAATAAGTAAGTGTTGACAGAAATGTAGTATGGTTAAAGAGAAGGTATCTTAGCACGCAATCTAGTATAGAAGATGAGTAAGCGTAAAAGAACTGTAAAGAAAGACCAAATACATAAGACTTTCAGATGCAGTTTAAAAATCAAATAAAGTAAGAGATAATTTTGAGTAAGAGAGTTAAGAAAGAAGTTGATAAGATGGAGTAGTACAAAAATAAAGTAGTAGTCAAGTAACAGCTGAGATTCTAAGGAACCAAGGTTTTGATGAAATGGTGAGTATGTAAAGAAATATGATATTTCTCAAAAAAAAAAAAAAAGATGACAGAGACATAGACTAGGAAAGTTTTCAGGATAGAGTAAAATAAAACAAGAGATGATAAGAATGCAAAAGAAAAAGTTTGGGATTAAAGTTGTTAAAGTGCAATGATGGTAAGATAGAATACCTAATAAGCAAAGACAAAAGTAAAGCACATTAAGTACCCAGCCCCAGACTTAGTTGATCAAACCACTACGGGTTTGGGACGGCCTAAGCCACGGGTATGGGTGGTTTGGTGGATGTGTAGAATGGTATGGAATCGATGAGATACGTTACTACAGAGTTGCAATTAGCATATGGAGTGAATTCTTAAGGTATGATATGTATACGTATATTTGGGTGACCCTTCATAGCACTAGATACTGGAGAACAAGTCAGTGAGGAGCATCGAAACCAGACTTACAGTAGCAGTGGAAATAATGGTATGAAGAAAAGAATGGATTATAATTGGAATTGAATCGCCAACGTCCCTGTCTATAGCAAGAGTGCAGTTTAAGTAGGAATGTGCATATGGTTCAGCTCCTAACAAAACTACTAGAACCCAATCTACTTAGTATAAACCCGTTGGATGAACAACTATAAAGGACAAAATGCATATAAAGAGTCAGACCTTGCACCACATGATCCTAAGTTATACATATGAGCAAAGACAAGAGAATTGTAGTAAAGAACTGGTAAGCATTCTAATATGAATGTAGATGTATATACCTTCCGGAGTTAGAGCCAAAGTAAAAGAACCCAGTTAGAGAAGCGCAAATACCTACAGAGATAAAAATAGTTGTAAGTAATTTGAAAACCTAGCCCAATATTATGCGGAATACATAAAAGAGCATTGGTTCTATGTAAGGAGATTCTTATGATATATCTTCTTATGGAATAAATATAAGAAGGCTTGATAGTCAAGAAATAGAAGGAGTGGACATAAACCACAAACCTAGAATCATTCTATACTGGTAATGAGCTAGAATAAGCAGAGTATAATAAAAGATTTAGGAATGAGGCTCATTGGTGCATCATAAGGACTTTAGCATGGCCGTTGTAGGCATTGCATTTTTGCATACCAGCCCAATGATGAGCCTCGAATGGAGGCACTACTTTTTTAGTTGCGGAAGTTGCGGAAAGCGGTCACCGGAAGGGCAAAGTCAAGAATTGACTTTTTGATGGATTTTATTCGTTTGTTTTTGCTTCGGGTTCGTCGTCGCCTTTTCCTTTCAAAATTATCCCTCGCTCGGAACCTTTTCCTCGCTTTTTCCTCACATATTCTCTCTCTCTAATAATAATCCCCCTTTTACACCAAAATTCGGCCATCACCATGCTATCCACCCATTTTCCATTTCTTTTTATTTTCAAACCCACTAACACAAAAGACAATTCCCTTGCCTCCACGTGAATACACCTTGCCACCCACCAAAGACAACTTGCTGCCACCTTACATAACAATGCACCCATGTCCTCTTCCAAAAAAAGCCTTATCTCCAATTGTCAAAAACCCATGTGATCCCTTACAATCATCAACCCATCACCGAATTTCCTTTTGTTTTTGCTCCCTTGATTGCCCTTTAATCCCGCCCATCACTCCTCCCTTCATGGTCCACACGACATTATTATCCAAGACACCATGAATCATCATCAAGGGTCACTGCCATTAACCTCATGTCCCGGACCTTTCATCACCTTCTCGGCTGGACTGCACGCACCATCATCATCTTCACAGCCCAGCCCCTCACAGCCCTCACAAAAAAATCAGCCCTGCACATCCCCAAACATCACGCCTAACCCTAGCACACACAGCACATCAACAGCCACCATAGCCACACTACGCTCTCACGCCTATTATTCAACAGCTCACGACAACTCTCCATCACTCTTCAAGCCACTAACGCACTGCCCAGCAACTCCATGTAGCCGAGACACACTCACGAACCAGCCACAAAATCACCACACCGACCAAACAAAACACACCCTCGCAGCCATCACTGAAACCCTACATTAAGCCACACGTTGACATGAGCCCCTAACCCTCACACAACAGCAGCCCTTTACCACACAGCGCCGAGCTATTTCCCCCCTCACAACCATCATGTATAAGTGAACTGAGAAGCAGCCCCTCCATCCACGTATCAATCCCTCACACATTACCCTCCAACCTTCACGCCCAAGCCCTTCCTGCCTCTAAGCCTTCATGACTGCCCCACACGCTCTAAGCCTTCACGTTGCTCCTTAAAATCACAAGCATTACAAGATATCATAAAGTAAGAGACCATTCCGAACCCAACGGTTTTGAAGGTCTTCTCCTGCGAGGAGTGATTGTGGCCTTAAATCTTTGTCCGTTCACACCGGGTGGCGACTCCATGTTTATTTCATACTTCTCAGCTAGGTCGCGAGCCTAGGACGGCGTCGCCAGCTCCTGTTGTCTACAGTCTGGCGACTCCACTGGGGATATAGAGAATCGGCTCCGAAATGATATCTTGTAATGTTTGTGATTTGTGTTTTAATTAATCATGACTACTGTGTTTATGCCTGTGTTTTAGACTGTTGTCATTTGTGTTTATGTCTGTGTTTTGGACTGTTGTCATTTGGATTTATTTGGACTCTTTGTTAAAAGATATGAACTCGTTTTCGTTTAAATCGGGACAAGTTCATGTCCTTTTGACAATTAGGTCAAAATTTCTTAAATGTCGATGGGCCAGTTTGTTTTATGTTTGTGTTTTGGACTGTTGTCATTTGGATTTATTTGGACTCTTTGTTAAAAGATATGAACTCGTTTTCGTTTAAATCGGGACAAGTTCATGTCCTTTTGACAATTAGGTCAAAATTTCTGAAATGCCGATGGGCCAGTTTGTTTTATGTTTGTGTTTTGGACCGTTGTCATTTTGATTTAGTTGGACTATTTGTTAAAAGATATGAACTCGTTGTCGTTTAAACCGGGACAAGTTCATGTCCTTTTGACAATTAGGTCGAAATTTCTAAAATGCCGATGGGCCAGTTTGTGTGTGGGCCTTTTTATCATTTGAAGTTATTTAGCCGTGTTATCGCAAAAGTGTAAACTTGTTGGGCCTTTTCAACTGAGACAAGTTTGCATTGCGCAATAGTGTGATTGAATGCTTTAAAATGATAACGGGCCAATTAGCGTAAATTATTTTTGAATATGTTTACACATACATCATGTCATGCATACATGCATCATGTTAACCCTTTTTGTCTTAAAAGCCATTATGGACTCCTGTTGGGTTGGGAAAGAATGAAGATTTGTCAAAGAACCGTCAGCCAGTAGGAGTAAGTCAGTCAACGAAGAATCCTGCCTAGATTGATTGAAAGCCAAGGTAGTCGAGTTGCTGAGTAGTTGCAAATCCTGAACAATGATGTGACCAGGTTGACCATGCCATGTACAGCTAGTAACAGAGACTTGTGCAACCAGAATGAAAAGATCGTTGGAAAACCTTCAAAGACTGAGCCTACTTCCTCAGAGATTGCTCCTCTCAGAAACAGAAAACTCTCTCAGCTTGAGAAAGTCGTTGTCAAAAATGTTTGAAAATTGAAGATGCAAGGAGAATTGGAGTTAAAGAAAGAATGGTTAAAGCCATATAAGTTCTACCTCAGAAGTCTGGCACAGACTATTCCTGATTGCAAATTTCAACACTTACCGAGGAAAATCAGATGACAGGCGCATTGGTGACACTAGCCGCGACTTGGGAAAATCCGAAGAAATTGGTGATGAGATCATTTGTGTTGACAGCTGTAAGTAAACCGGCTTATGAGACAGATGAGATATCGGATGTAGAAGTTGATGACAGAAAGCCTTGATATCATAATGTTCAGAGGTATCTGGAACACGGAGAATTCTCAGCGAAGCAAGCAGAAAAAGACAGAAAATCGGGAAAAAGGCAAGGAGACTACCAGATTTGGAAAATGAGGAATTCACCGAGTCGGTCGATGTAAGAAAATTGAAGCTACACTTGGCTGCAATGATAGAAGACTGAGCAGTCACCAAGGGAACGGCATAAGGCCTAACCCAATGGGATAGGGAATTCATCCATGCATACACGTAACTTGCATCCTTTGTTTTGTTTGTGTTTTTACAGATTTCAGAAGAAAACCAGCAGAGAGCAACCAGAGACATGTGGTGCCGAGGAGCACAATGAAGATCCAAGCCATCACGAAAAGGGAGTATCTCTTCACTTGCATATTTACATGCACATGTATTCATATTGTTGTTTTGTTTTTGCAGGTTTAAAGAAAAAAGGAAGAAGAAAGAAAAAGAAAGCAGCAAAAATCAGAAAAAGCGGCGCGAGTACTAAGGACGACGGTGAAGCCACATTGACAGAGGAATTTCGGTCATGTCTGGCTGGAGACGATGAAGTTAATACTGAAAGGGAGGCAACCTATGCAAGTTGCTGTGATTTCTGTTTCATGTTCTTGTAAAATCTCTAATTTTGTGTTGTTTTTGTAGGTGAAAGCAAAGGCGGAGCGAGTTAAGACAGAGGGATTGGTGCTTGGCAATCACAAGAATGGGAGATAATTCATTAATGGTGGCAGAGTAAGGAAAGAATCCATGAGACGCACCTTAATGAATTTATACCAAGCGAAGGGCGAATTGAGTACACAATTCCTTTACCCTTAATTATTGTTTTGGCTTTGTTATTTTCTGTTATTTTTGTAAGTATGGTCCATACATTTTGACATCTCATTGCTTCTACGGTTGTTTTCCCATTATTTTCATAGACAGGGTCCATGCTTCTTGACCTTTCGTGACTTGTTTTGGTGTTTTTGTAGACAGAATCTATAACTGTTTGGACCATTCGCGACATGTTGAGGTGGAAGGGATCCACAATTTTTTGACATTTTAGAACTTCTTTTGGTATTTTCTGTTTTTTTTCGTGGAAAGAATCCACAACTTTTTGACATATCACGATCTCCTTTGTTATTTTCTGTTATTTTCGTGGAACGAATCCACAATTTTTTGACATCTCATGATTTTTCTTGTTGTTTTCACAGACAGGATTCGGCGGCCTTTTTGACTTTTGACGATTCCCTTTTGTGGTTTAGCTAACCGCCGTTATTGCAATTATTGTTCACCTCTTTTGCAGGTCCTATAAATTCAGCTCGACATTGCTCTCCTCAACACAATCAGACATACATCCAAGTAAGAGAGAAAAAGAATGGAAGCTACTTCACAGCAGCGATTCAAGAGAATCTGTGTTTTCTGTGGTTCTAACCCTGGTAACATACCTAAATTCTTGGAAGCTGCTAAGGAATTGGGGCGAGTCATGGCTGCGAAAAACATGCACTTGGTATATGGCGGTGGCAATCTGGGAATGATGGGAGCTGTTTCAAAAGCCGTTCAAGATGGTGGTGGTCATGTTTTGGGAATCATCCCGAGACCTTTGGCAGATGAACAGTTAATTGGGCCAACAAATGGAGACGAGCGCATTGTATCAGGTATGTCTGAACGACTCCATGAAATGATTAATACTGCAGATGCGTTCATTGCATTACCAGGTGGACTTGGCACATTCGAAGAAATATTTACAGTGGCGTCATGGGCACACCTAAACGTTCACCGGAAACCCATCGGGTTGCTTAATATTGAGCACTTCTTCGATTTCCTGTTTGTGTTTCTTGCGGAAGCCAAGAGACATGAATTTGTCACCAAATCTGTGGAAGACATTTTTCTGACGGCAACAAAGGCCGAAGAGTTGATTGACCAGATCCTGGCTTTTGAGCCGAAGTTTGACCCTATCATCTCCAAATTGGACTGGACTGATAGTGATCGTGGCAAGAAGCGCAAATTGGACATTGATCTGAATCGGTAATGTGCCCTGCTGACCAGGTACCCCGA
Organism: Zanthoxylum bungeanum; assembly: GCA_019454045.1. NCBI lineage: Eukaryota > Viridiplantae > Streptophyta > Magnoliopsida > Sapindales > Rutaceae > Zanthoxylum > Zanthoxylum bungeanum. Next base: position 14,303 of record SKCR01049683.1, read on the forward strand.
GGCCTATTTGAAAGTTTGTGTTTTATTTGAAAAGTTTGTATTTCATTTTAATTATGAAAGAAAATGAATAAAAAAGTAAAAAAAAAGAGTGAAAAAAAAAGAAAAAAAAAAAAGAGAAAAAGAAAAAAAAAAAAGAAAAAAAAAAAAAAGAGAAAAAGAAAAAAAAAGAATGAAAAAAAAAGAGAAAAAAAATGAAAAAAAAAATGAGTGAGAGAAGTCTTTGATAGACAGACATATGTCATGTGATGACATTGCATGCTGTAGGGAGAAACCCTAGAAACAAAAAGTGCGAGACGCGCTCTCATCCAGTACTTTGAATGGATTGATCTTAGATTAGACTCCTAAGCACTTGATTACGGGATCCTAGCAGTGGAAGCCTGAGTGGTTAGCTAGGTGACTAGTTGAAGGGATGATGTATCGGTGAATGACCGTTTGCTTGAATGTGCACGCTGGTTTGCTGATGCTATGATATATGATATGGTTTGAAAAAAAAAAGAAAAAAAAAGAGAGAGTCTGAAAAAAAAAATGAAAAGAAAAAAAAATAGACAACCTATAACCGATAAGCGTGAAGCTACCCATGGGCGAGTATTAGGACCACCATGAGGAGAAATGCTACCTTAAAGGGTAGGTGTGTCAGAAAAAGAAAAGAGAAAATAAAAGAAGAAAAAAGAAAAGAGAAAAAGAAAAGGAAAAGAAAAAAGAAAAGAGACAAAAAAAAAAAAGAGATGAAAACCATATCATGTTGAGTATGCTGAAGTAATCACAGAATGTGATTAAGACATCCAGGTTGGTTAGACCCACTGGTTCGATTATCTGAAACGAAATCACCAAGTTAGTTTACTTAAGGACTAAGCTGCGAAAGAGCCTTAGCACACACACACATGGAGTCTAGCTCAGATCACCCATTCAGACGATTGGGTTTGAGTATGTCGAGTACTTGGAAGGTTCTTCGGTTTCGACGCGAAAGCATCCGTTGAGGATAAAAATATGTCTAGCTATCAAAGACTATCTCGTGAGAGGTGTTACGTTGTGTGAAATAGAATATCATGTCAGCTTAGGGGCGAGGCCTCATATCAGCTTGGGGGCGAAGCCCCACATCAGTACCAGTTTGAAGGCGAGGCTTATCTCAACCTGGGGGCGGGGCCCACATCGATTCATTATCAGTATCCGCCGCATATTGCATTCTGAGGGCGGGGCCCATATCAGTTCATGATCAGTATTCGCCGGGTATGGCACTCAGGGGGCGGGGCCCACATCAGTTCATGATTAGTATCTGCCGGATACAGCACTATGGGGTCGAGGCCCACATCAGTCAGATCAGTATCAGCCGGGTATGGCATTCTGGGGGCGGGGCCCACATCAGTTCAGGATAAGTATCAGGTGAGTATGGCATTATGAGGGCGGGGCCCACACCAGTTCAGATCAGTTTCTACCAGCTATGGCATTCTGGGGGCGGGACCCACATCAGTTCAGATCAGTACCTGCCGGGCATGGCATTATGGGGCAAGGCCCACATCAGTATCAGTTTCGGGGATGAGTCACAGGGTCGAGGCCCACATCTGTTACAGTATCAGTTTTTGGGATGAGTCCCAGGGTCGAGGCCCACATCAACATCGGTATCAGTTTAGGGCGAGGCCCATATCAGTATTAGTATGGGGGCGAGGCCCATACCAGTATCAGTTTCGGGGATGAGTCATAGGGTCGAGGCCCACATCTGTTACAGTATCAGTTTTTGGGATGAGTCCCAGGGTCGAGGCCCACATCCGCATCGGTATCAGTTTGGGGCGAGGCCCATATCAGTATTAGTCTGGGGGCGAGGCCCATATCAGTTTGAGTTTGGGGGCGAGCCCCATATCAGTTTGAGTTTGGGGGCGAGGCCCACATCAGCATCGGTATTAGTCTGGGGGCGAGGCCCATATCAGTATCAGTTTGGGGCGATGCCCACATCAGTATCAGTTTGGGGCGAGGCCCATATCAGTTTGGGGCGAGGCCCATATCAGTTTGAGTTTGGGGGTGAGGCCCACATCAGCATCAGTATCAGTTTGAGGGCGAGGCCCATATCAGTTTGAGGGCGATGCCCACATCAGAGTCAGCATGGGGGCGAGGCCCATATCAGTTTGAGTTTGGGGGCGAGCCCCATATCAGTTTGAGTTTGGGGGCGAGGCCCACATCAGCATCGGTATCAGTTTGAGGGCGAGGCCCATATCAGTTTGAGTTTGGGGGCGAGGCCCACATCAGAGTCAGCATGGGGGCGAGGCCCATATCAGTTTGAGTTTGGGGCGAGGCCCATATCAGTTTGAGGCCGAGGCCCACATCAGTTTCTGTATCAGTTTGAGGGCGAGGCCTATATGAGTATGGGGGCGAGGCCTACATCAGAGTCAGCATGGGGGCGAGGCCCACATCAGAGTCAGCATGAGGGCGAGGCCCACATCACTATCAGTCTTTGCCAGGGTCGAGGCCCACAACAGCATCAGTTTGGGGGGCGAGGCCCATAGCAGTTTAAGGGCGAGGCCCAGTTCAGTATCAGTTCGAGGGCGATGCCCATATCAGTTGAGGGCGAGGCCCATATCAGTTTGGGGGCGAGGCCCGCATCACTATCAGTCTTTGCCAGGGTCGAGGCCCACATCATAGTTTTGGGGCGAGGCCCACATCACCTAAGGAGCGAGGCTCCACATCATATCAGTTTGTGGGTGAGGCCCACATCACCTGTGGAGCGAGGCTCCATATCAGATCAGTTTTGGGGGCGAGGCCCACATCACCTGAGGAGCGAGGCTCCACATTATATCAGTTTTGAGGGTCGAGGCCCACATCACCTGAGGAGCGATGCTCCACATCAGATCAGTTTTGGGGGCGAGGCCCACATCACCTGAGGAGCGAGGCTCCACATCATATCAGTTTGGGGGCGAGGCCCACATCACCTGAGGAGCGAGGCTCCACATCATATCAGTTCGTGGGCGAGGCCCACATCACCTGAAGAGCGAGGCTCCACATCATATCAGTTCGTGGGCGAGGCCCACATCACCTGAGGAGCGAGGCTCCACATCATATAAGTTTGGGGGCGAGGCCCACATCCACATCATATCAGTTCGAGGGCGAGGTCCCTATTGTCAGCGGTGTTGGGTCGAGGTGCCCAGGGTCGAGGTGCCCCCGTTGTCGGTTGCAGTTCCGGGTCGAGGTGCCCAGGGTCGAGGTGCCCACTACATCATCAGTTCGAGGGCTAGGTCCCTATTGTCAGTGGTGTAGGGTCGAGGTGCCCAGGGTCGAGGTGCCCACTACATCATCAGTTCGAGGGCGAGGTCCCTATTGTCAGCGGTGTTGGGTCGAGGTGCCCAGGGTCGAGGTGCCCCCGTTGTCGGTTGTAGTTCCGGGTCGAGGTGCCCACTACATCATCATTTCGAGGGCGAGGTCCCTATTGTCAGCGGTGTTGGGTCGAGGTGCCCAGGGTCGCGGTGCCCCCGTTGTCGGTTGTAGTTCTGGGTCGAGGTGCCCACTACATAATTAGTTCAAGGGCGAGGTCCCTATTGTCAGCGGTGTTGGGTCGAGGTGCCCAGGGTCGAGGTGCCCCCGTTGTCGGTTGTAGTTCCGGGTCGAGGTGCCCAGGGTCGAGGTGCCCACTACATCATCATTTCGAGGGCGAGGTCCCTATTGTCAGCGGTGTTGGGTCGAGGTGCCCAGGGTCGAGGTGCCCCCGTTGTCTGTTGCAGTTCCGGGATGCGTCCCAGGGTCGAGGGCCCACTACATCATCATCACAGTTCACATTCGGTGGTTCGGGAACAAAGCCCAGAGGTCGAGGCACCTCGCCATCATATCAATTCAGTTCGAAGCAGCAGGTAAGTCAGGTGGCAGCTGGCGAGCCAGGTAAGTAAAAATGCAATGCCTACAGCCGTAGTGTAAAGTAACCAGCAGAAGTTATAGGAACATGATGAAGAGTCCACCTATCGATCAAGAATTTAAGAAGCACAATGTATGAAACAGAAGTCAAGATAATAAAAACATTAAGGCGAACGTAAGTTAGTTCGCATAAAAGTAAAGAGTCCTAGTAGATAAAACAAGATAGTTATGAGTATTAAGTCAGTTCAGCTAGTGGTATAGGAAGAGAACCCGTAAACCCTCTAATCTATGGCAGGGTTCCAAGTTTAGAAAGGATTCGAGGGCGAATCTTATTTAAGGAGGGAAAAATTTGTAACGACCGATAGTTTTTACTACTGTATACAACGGTACTGTTACGAAATAGAAGAAGACATATAAAATAAATTTTGTTGAAACTCAAATATACTCATGGAATGACTTTTGGGACGATCGGTAAATTTCTCGAAGTCCCGGGACGAGACTGTACAATATTTCTTTTTGGACAGCCCGTGGTATTTGGGGCGTAACTTTTTTCGTATGAACTCATATTTTTATGAATATTATATCAATGGAAATTTGAGATCGAGATCTATGACTTTCGCGTTGAATATTTTTCTAAATTCGAACCAGAAATATGCCCAAAAGGTAAGTTAAAAATTCAAATGAATAGTAATTTTGGACCCAAATGCAAAAATCTCAAATTTTCTCTATTTTTCTACACTCTTCTACAATATTCTTAATTTCATTTAGGTCCTATTATATAAGGGGAATACTATTCAAGGTTTAAGGAAATTGAGGGAAAAAAAGAAATGAAAGAAGTGACGTAGCCGAGATAAGAAGAAGAAGAAGAATAATAATAAGGGAAGAAAAATGAAGAAATAAGAAGAAAATATGAGTAAGCAAATGGGTTTACCCATCATTGGGAGCTTGAAAAGTGAAGGAAAACCAAGAAAAAGAAAGATTATCCGCAAGAACCGCAATCTCATTCGACGAGGGATCCAGTACCAGCCAGATTCCAAATCAGTGAGTGGACACACTTTTCTCTAAGTTGTTTCTTTTTATAATAGTTTTTAATATCATACTAATTTTTTCTGCAATTAGAGTGTTAGCCAAGTTTGTTTTTATATCATATATGATTTAGCATGTTTTGAGAAATGTTTTAGAAAAGAGGTATTTTCAGTTTGAGTTTTATATTTTTCGGGGCATGAGGGAAGAACTCACCCCAGTATGTAACTTGATAAAGTTGGAATTGACGGATATAGAGACATGTCCACATGTAGAGAACTGAGAGGACGTTGATATGTAACGCCCTCAGATCATAGAGCAAGGCTAGGGGACGGTGATACGTAATGCCCATAGACCCTAGTTTCAGAGCTTGGGTGGTAGCATAGATCCGCACCCCCAGTTCTAGTTTGTGGCTTGGGGGACGGCGATACGTAACGACCCAGATCGAGGATGTTACAAAGATGGTATCAGAGCATGGTCTAGAGAGTCAGTGACTGCAGTGGGCAGAGTGATGGGGTCCGGTATACGCAGTATGTCCGGGATACTCGTATGCGAGACACTACCTCTCCAGTATCCGATCATCGAGTACGTCCTCAGAGTTCCATAGACAGGTTAGTAAGCATTCTTAGATCGTTCAAATAGTATTCCTCGTAAGAACAATTACCCTCTAGATACAAGTTAAGAAATCTTCTTGAAGTTATACCGATCTAATACCATAAGAATAAACGAGCTATGGAACCAACAATAAGATCTTAAGAAAAGATATTATGGGAGTGAGAAAATGAAAGCTATAAGAAAGTATAAAAAGATGCATAAGAGTATAAGTAGCCAGAGATAAAGAATAGTAAGGAGAGGAAATAAGGCAGAGAGATTTTGAGGATATCTACCGAGGAATATACAAAAGAATAGAAATAATACTCTTGTTACAAATAATACTCGAGCTATAAATACAATAACATTCTCAGAATCAATAGTTCTAGAAGAAGTAATAATCCCTTAAGAGAAACATGTCCTTGAAGAGACCCATTCCCTGAAGAGACAATATCATTTAAAGAGAAAAAGTCTACAAATTACATACATTATAGTTATACAATAGAAATATATGATTGTGTTGAATTAATTATCGATAATATATTTGCGTTCACAGTAGCTACTAAAATTAGAAATGATTTTGAACCTCAAACTGTGGATAAATATAGACAAAGATATATTTGGCCTCAATGGAAAGAAGCAATTCAAGCATAATTTATTCTTTAGCCAAACATGAAGTATTTGAACCTATAGTCCAGAGACCTGAAGTAAGTGCCCAAGTGCCAATCTTTGACTTTAAATAATATATATATATATAACAAACATTTATATTTCCCTCCAAACTTTCCAACACCAATTAGAATTATTTGGTGTAACAAACCTTTATAAACTTGCTATACTCTCAATGTTCTTCCTATGCGGGATATGAAGTCACCCACTTATCACTAACTATACCAACATTATTTTCATCTTGAAATTTTATCTTTTTTATAAGCTTATGGATATAAAACTACAAGTATTTAATTCTCAAAATAATTAATACATTAAATTTTTTTTACCGACCCAACCCGACTCGACACGTTCGGGTTTGCAATTTCGGATTTCAAATTCGGGTTTATAATTTCAAGTGGTCCGACTCGACTGGATTTAGCAAAATTCCAACCCGTCTCGACCTGTGAACACCTCTACTCTGTTTGGATTCACTTCATTTGAGACTAAAAGGTTGTCAATTCCTCTGTATTGTATGCCAATGAAATACTCCTGAGATTTCGATATAAATAAAAAGACTGTAAATTATTGGTTTTATCAGTTCTACTAATTTTATATTCACATATAATATGTATATATTGGTTGGACGTATATACATTCAAAGAATAAAAAAATTACACACAATTATCCGTGTTTCTTGTGATTAATGAGATATCAGATGATCTCGTGATTGCACATGTATTGATTTCATGATTGATACTCGATATTAATAAGATATCAGATGATCTCATTATTCTTATTCATGAATTGACTACACGTGTCATTCAATAAGATGTGAAATGATCTTGTGATCACATATGACAATAGCCATTTGATGAGAGGAAAATATATCAATATTTACCGCCCCTTTTACTTAATATTTTGTTTAGTTTCTCGGGTTTGATGAACGTTTTGATGTGTTTTAGCTTATTTTACAGATAAAATAATATTGGGACATAATGAAATCATTTAAGACGAAATTTGGGTCAAATAAGGGCAAAAATTGGACTTGACATATTAATTTTGGAGATTGAAAACTTGAAAGGGCGTTTCAACGAAGTGCAGTTTTGGAAATTCCAATTTTGCGCATCTGTCGTATTTTGGGCATAACTCTTTACTCCGACATCGGATTGAGCTGATTCAAGTTCCAGATTAAAGAAGACTCAAATATCTACAACTTTGAAAGACAAAATAATTTCGAATTCTGAAGATTTCATGTCCGAAATTGATGAACCATCCAGAAGTGTGTTGTGTGTAATTATTAAAGTCATTTTCAATCATTTTCAAAGCCAAAAATAAATTAATAAATAAATAATAAAAATTATCAAATCATCACCAAACATGATAAGAGATTAGTGAAGCAATTAATAATGGATTTGGTGGAGCAATTAGTGGAGCAATTAATAATTGATTTGGTGGATGATTTGATGGAGGCAAAATTTTGCCTATAAATACCAAGTCATTTCATTTGTAAATTCATACTTTCTTCTTTGAAAATTCCTAATGAATAAATAAGAAGATTGTATCTTGTTTTTTATTTACAGCCTTCAGTAATTAATTTCCGCTTTCGCACTTTTTTTTCTTTACTTTTCAGTTTTTACTTTCCGCAATTTACTTTTACGCACAATACTTTTATTTCTTTAATTTTCAGTTTTTACTTTTCAGTAATGAGGAGGTAACTTCCCCAGCTAGGGTGAAAGGTAATTATTTTACTATTGCTATTTAGATTAATCTCCCTTCAATATAATATATTCACTATTTAAAATATTGACCTAAAAAGGATACCGCTATATTGGTCGGTTGGTAATTCATTTTAATCTGGTTTTAACCTGACTAATCAAAGATACAGCCAGATTGGTCGGTTGGTAATTAAAATTTCTTACCGCCTATATGGCAGGTTCATGGACAAATCTTTTTACCGCCTTAATGGCCGGTTGGACTTAATTTGACTTAATCAGGTTACCGCCTATATGGCTGGTTGGTAATGTTATCACAAGTTTATATATTATATTATGGGAGATATCTAAATTAGTAGTAGTAAAAGTAATTAATTTTATCTTAGCATTTTATTTTATTGTAATTTACTTTTCAGTATTTACTTTATCGCATTTTTACATTATGTCTTTTATTTTCAAGTTTTTACTAGCCCTAATTATGTGTTGTAACTAAATAAGTTATCTGGGGTTGTGATGAAATCTAATATCACCGGTTTATAAGGGGTAATATTATAGTTTGAGTAATTTAAAGGTTTACTTATTAAGTCTTAAGCTTAATGCGTCTTGACCACTAATAAGATTGATGTGGTAAATCTAAAATAAACTTGACAAATGAATTTTAGGTTTCAGCCTTAGACTTAATAGCCCACGATCTTCCTTGAGGATAGATAACCATTTAATAGATTTCCTTACAGGATAGACATATACCTGTCGGGCGGGGTAGCCATAATTGGAACTTAAACTTAATGAATTCAGATAATTTGGTTGACATACACATATGATTCAATTGGGTTAAACTGGGTATTTGCGTCTGACCATCAACATAGGCTTTTGCATAATTTAGTGTTCCAGGTTAGTAAACCGATTTATTACACAAACATAAAATAACCACTTCATCTTTAAAATTATATTGGAAGAAATCACAACCCTAAATAATTTTTAATATTGAATTTTCTTAAAATCTACTTTCGAACAATTTATTTACTTGTTTTTAAATTTAGAATCGTCACCATTTCAAATCAATCAAACAACCTGTTAGATATTAGTAATCATTTGACTTTATAAAATTAATAGTTTAGATATTAAGTTCTCGTGAGATCGATACTTTTTATACTACTTGAACGATACATGTGCTTGCGTTATACGCGTGTGTAAGCACCGGTCACCATTTACAAACGGGATTTTGGCAAGTTTGGATTTATAAAACATATTTGTCCTGCCATCCCAATTATATTATTGAAAATAGAGCACATATATGAAAGAATTACTATTTTTAATTTAAAATAAATAAATTTTAATTTAAAAATTTTTAAAGCTAAAAAAATGAGCCCAATCGGCCCAGGATTTTGTCACAGCAGCATCTTTTGTCCCAAACGACTGAAGGCAGATATTTGGGCCAAAGTGACTCGAATCAAATTTATTCTGGGTCCAAAACCGGGTTTAGCCAAGACCCGAGCCCAATACATAGACACTTCGTTTCCCTTTCCTGAAGCTGAACAAAAACCCTCGCAAAGCCCTAAATAAGTTACAGACTTATACGTTAGCATTCTCTCGTCTCTCTTACTCATTGCGAGTTTACTGAGTCAACTCGCTTGCTCAGGAAAAAAAATTTAGCAATGGCTGACGTGGTGCAGTACCGGATGGAGCGCATGGTCGACGAGCTGGATGACCTGGAACGGCGGGGCATCTTCACGCGCCGTGAAATCAGCGAAATCGTTAAACAGCGTCGTAAGTTCGAGTACAGGCTAAAGAGACCGAGTCCATTGAAGCAAGATTACATGTCGTATATCGAGTACGAGTCTCAGCTCGATGCTCTCCGCCGCCTCAGGAAGAAATCGGTTGCGCGTGAGACGGAAAACGAGGAGAAGCGCGTGGATTCTAAGTCTAAGAAAATGAAGAAGTCGGTTTCGGATTTTGCTGGAGTCGCGAGGATTCTGGAGATTTATAGGCTGGCGGTTATGAGGTTTAAAGGAGACATTGAGTTGTGGTTTAAGTATTTGGAATTTTGTAGGCTGCGGAAAAACGGAAGAATGAAGAAGGTAATTGTTTTTGTTTTTGTTTTTGTTTTTAATTTTAATTGTGTTTGGCTGGTGAGAAAGTCGAGGAAAGAAAAGGAAAGGAAATATTTTGAATTTAAAGGTAGTTTTAAGAATTGAAGCTTTGTTGAATTGTAATTGGCGTGTTGTTTGGTTGCTGAGAAAAATAAGTAGGAAAATTAAATAAAGTTTGCTTATTATGGTTGTTACTTGACAGTGTTTGATATGTTTAATGTTAAATTGTAAATGGCGTGTTGTTTGGTTGCTGAGAAATAAGTAGGAAAATTGAATAAAGTTTGCTTATTATGGTTGTTACTCGAGAGTGTTTGATATGTTTAATGTTAAGTCCTGTAATAGTGTACACTGGGAGCTGTATTTGCACTTTTATTTGTTTGTGAGGTTGCTGTATTTGTACACATGGTTGTAATGATAATACATGTTAATGCAAAATGACATTCACTTTGTCCGCTAGGTTGTTTAGACTGCAGAAAAATGACGCTCTCATACTTTTTAAGTGCTTCAGTAAATTGGGAATATAGGGTTGGTTCACTTGTGGTCCCTGCTAAATCCCGAAATTGCTAAAATTTTTTGTGAAACTTTTGCAGGTCCTTCCAAGCTCTCTGGAGTTTGGATATATGCTGCAGCTTGGGAATTTGATCACAATTTAAATGTGACTGCTGCTCGTGCTCTAATGCAGAATGGTTTGAGAGTGTGCCCGACTTCAGAAGACCTTTGGGTAGAGTATCTCCGCATGGAACTCACATATCTTAATAAATTAAAGGCCCGGAAGGTTGCTCTTGGTGAGGACATAGGAACTTTGGTCCATGATAATAGAAATGCTGATGAAAAACGATGGATAAATGAAAACAGAGATTTATTTATGCCCCTAGATGGAGAAGTAGAAAATAATGATGGACCACAGGCCGATAATGTGGAGTCTGAAAAAAAGCTAGATTTGTTTAGGGAACAGGGTTTAAGAGTACTTCGGACTATTTACAGTGGAGCAGTTGAAGCTCTCCCTTCTAGTTTTAGCTTGAGACAGCGCTTCTTTGAAATAGTGGAAGTGACAAATTTGGCACAATCAGATGACTTGCATGAAGAGATATTAAGTGACATGAAGAGAGACTTTTCAGCTGATCCAAAATATTGGAACTGGCTTGCAAGACTTGAAATGACTGATTCCGTAAGCAAGCAGGAGACAAATGAGGATATCAGACTTTCTCAAATGCAGAAAGCTATTCAGGTAGGAGTTGGTATGAGTGAAATCCTAAAAACTAGCAAAGCTTTTATATTTGGTTTCTTAAGACTATTTGACCTGCATTACGCATTGCTAAACTAGCATTTGTTACTCATACTTTGCAAGGAACTTTTTTTTTTTTTTTTGGAATACCGGGAAACCCCTCCCCATCCCATGTCAGGTGTCATTGGATCTCGGTCTGAGTGGGTGAAACCCGGTGTTGTCTCAGGCTCTTACAAATGTTGCTCCTATGAGTTGAACCCTGGTCTCCCAAATGGCAGGCCAAGACTCAACCCATTGGACCAACACTTGGGAACTTTGCAAGGAACTTGACTGTACAAAATTTCACATTCTAAAAGCTAGTGAGTTCTCTGTCTAATGATTACCTTGGATTCTTGTCTTGTGTAGGTTTATGAGGAGGCCTTAAAATATGTGCCTTCTAGCATGATGTTTGATCAATATACTAAGTTTTTGATGGATATGATTGCTCCTAAAACAGAAGAGACCATAGTTTCTGAGTTATCCAGTCATGTTAAACATCATTTTTCACATCTCTTGGTTGTATATGAAAAGGCAGAAGCAATGGGGTGCCCGAAGACATTGCCTGCAGATATATTACACTTAACTTGCAACTAGGGAAAATGGATGAAGCCCGGAAACTAGCAGCTAAGCTTTGCAGTGGAGAACTTTCAGATTCAGTACAGTTATGGCTTTTAAGGGTCTCAGTGGAAGTTAGATGTGTTGCAAAGCATTCCCCTTGTCCAAGTAAGGCAGATATTCTATCCATCTTTGAACTACTGAGAAGTACTTTGACAAAACTTTCAGTATCGGCAGCCGAGAGCCTGTGGCTTATGGTATGTTATCAATACTATAGTTATTACCTATTAGGCCTATGGAAACCCAGTTTCTTAACATTATTCTATACTGCAGGCACTAAAATTTTTTATAAATCAAAAACACTATTTTGATAAGCTGGTCGAGATTGCTCTCATTTCAGTGGCTAAAGATGGTGGTGGTGAATATGAATTTTCCCTCCCTTCTGCTATCATAAATATTGTTCTCCAGAAATATGGCATTCAGCAAGCAAGAGAGATGTATAAGCGGTAAGTTTGTAAATGATGAGCTACTGAACATTGTGATAATGACTTATACAAAATAATCTGACTGTTATGTTGTGCTAACAAGTCCTGTAATAAAGGTTGCTCCAGTTGCATCGGAAATTCTCTGATATTAGAAAATATCTCTTCTAGCTTGGGGGCCTAACTCCAGTTTTGCTTCAATTGCAGTTTTCTTGCTCTACCCCGCCCAGGTCTTGTATTATATAAAAATTGCATTGAATTGGAAAATAACCTTGCATCTGTTGGTGATAAAGATTCTCTTGTAAATGCCCGGAAGCTATTTGAATCTGCTCTTGCTACTTATGACCAAATCACAAGTATATGGCGAGATTACTATTCTATGGAAACTAAGGTGTGTGGTTTTTTTTTCCTTGCTTTAGCTTAGTTTGAAGAATAAGTGCATCAGAGCAGATGGTGCAATGTGAATTGTTCGGATTTGTAGCAGGTGACAAAATAGTTTTAACTCTATATTCATCCTTGTACAGTTGGGAACATCTGAAACTGCTGCAGCTGTCTATTGGCGTGCACGGAAAACACTCAAGGACTCGACTGCGTTTACCGCTTTTACCGATCCACTATAATTCATTTCTGATTGTAGGCGAAACGACCCCAGTTTTCACCTTGTTCCCTAATACTCTGTTTATTTGAATGTAATTGAAGAGAAATCGTTTTTCCTTTTGTGTTTCTTCAGAATATAAATCAAACATTGTTGCAACTCGGGGATATTGGGGCCTCGGTAATTGAGTTTTTGTACCCAAATTCAATACACAATGAAAAATGGCTGTTTGGTTGGTATGCAGGTTTTTGGCCGGAATTGTTGTTGAATCATAACTAATTCATACTTGCGCTTAGATATATATTATTTAAATTATGTACACTAATATGACATAATATGGAAATTGCTTAGAAAAATTTAGGTTCATTACGAATCTATTATAACCGTTATTTTTTGGGGGTCATGGTGTGTATTAAAAGGGATAAAGAAAAAAGAAGGCAAACAATTGATCAATGTTTGTACATACCATCTGCTAATGTGTTTATATGTGTGTATATATATATATGTATGTATTGTTACTGTTATTTATTTCCGTCTATCTGTTTTTATATGGCACAATGCAGGTTTTTGGATGTGCTTATCTTGGACCGTTTGGACATTTCCTGCATCTAATTTTGGATAAAATTTTCAAGGGGAAAAAAGATACCAGTACAGTTGCCAAGAAGGTAAACTACATTCTCTCCAACTTCCGAATATGTAAACTTTCTATTTCAGACAAGAAAGTTACTTCCAAACATCAAGCCTATATAGAAGTATCCAATATCTTTAATTCCAAGTTACTTTTCTGGCATAAGTGAATGAAATCTTCTAAAATGCTGGATTATATTATTTCAGGTGGTACTGGAACAGTTGACATCTTCTCCTTGGAACAACTTGATTTTTATGATTTACTATGGGTTGGTTATTGAGAGTAAGTTGATTTCACATGATATAAATTTGGCATATTAGAATGCGGCATGTGAATCATATACTATACCTGGTTAAAATGGATTTGACATGTATTTTTTTTAGGCAACATTCAGTTTTGATTGATTTCCGATTGTTTATGAATTCTTGCAACTGAGCTACTGGAATCCAACCAAATGCATATGAGAAAACTGTTCAAGCATTGATCATTTAGAGTTTCCATATCCAGTCCTCTGTTAAGTTTGGTGCGCCCAGAAATCCTGGAAAAGTCTACCAAATTTCAGCTTGTCTAACGAAGTTAGCACGAAGAATCATGCATAGGCTAAGATATCATCATGTCATAAAACCATCTCCCAAGCAATAATACACAAATGTAGCTGTATGTTTCAGTAACAGTCAGCAAAATTGCCCCTGCTAATGAAAGTATAAAAAATGCAGGAAGACCTTGGAGGGATGTGAAAACTAAAATCAAGAAGGACTACCCAACAGTGCAGTACACATCATGGACGGTATTTCTATGTCTTTACTTTTAATTCAGCGATATCATTTATATAAAACATGCTTCTCCTTGATATCTTACACATTTGATGAATGTAAATGCAGTTCTGGCCAGTTATAGGATGGATTAATCATCAGTACATGCCGTTGCAGTTCCGTGTCATTTTCCACAGCTTTGTTGCTATGTGCTGGTAAATGCTGTCCCGCCTTTGATTTACTTTCTTTGTATGCTAACATTTCTTAGATATCTGGTTAGTGTATCTTTCTATAGCTTACTACAAGTATAAAATGTTAATTTGTTTCCATTTGTATTTCAGGGGAATATTTCTGAATCTCCAAGCTAGGTCAATGGCTTTGCCAAAAGCCAAGTGAGGGGCAGGAAAGCATCAGCATGCATGTCTCAGAGTACTAACACTTGCTATTCTATGCACATATTTATGTAGCTCAAAGTATATTTTGGGTAGCCGCAAATACTAGCGTGCTTAATCTCTCTATTTTTATGAATATTTGATTGATTAGCAAGGTCATCAATTGAGTTATTCTCATCTTCAAATTGATGAACATAGTTTTATTTACAATAATCTTGGTTTTTCCCCCCTTTTTGGAATCGTTGGAAATTCTGTCATCAAATCATTCATTTCGGATTTAAACGGAGCAGGTAAAATTCTCGTTTGTCCCAGACTCTTACAAGAAACGCATTTCCTGGATTCGAACCCAAGATCTCAAGGTGAAATCTTAAACCTTACACTACCAAACCTAGCTATGAATCATGTAAATACTTGGTATTTGCTAAATGCTTGTCAAAATATGTTTTAAGCACAATGAGCTTGCAAAATATACTTGTGATGCGTCTTTAAAAAAACTTGTGCATCTTATTTAAGGAATGCTCATGGAGAAAGAAGGTTCATCTAGGAAATTAAAGGGTGTCACTAAAATGTTAAAACTTTATGCTGAGATGACATAACAACTATTATAATTATGATACAAAGGAAGAACAAAAAAATGAAGTTATCCGTATGAAGAATCAAACATGTCATGAATAAATTGCCATGTGAACTTCCATGTTGCAATCAAGAAAGCAAAACACGTTTGTGTGCACTCTCAGGAAAGATTCATCTATGAAAAGCATTATTTTAAAAATTAAATTGATGATTTAAAAAGTTTAATAAGTTACTGATTTGATTGGTTGTATTATTTCGGTTGAGCCGGTAGAATCAACTAATGTCATAAATAATTTTATTTAATTAAAAATTAAATAATAATAATAATAATAATAATAAAATCATTAATTCTAATAATTTCTATAATCAAAACAAAATGATTTGGGCTAAAAATGATTTCGATTTTGCTCATCCTCTTTAATTTTTTTTAAAAAACAAGCATTCTAAAATAGAACCGATTCATCGATTTTAACCAATTTTAACTAACAAATTTTTAGGGATTTTCCAAAATAAATTCATGACCGATTCCTGATTTAACCGACTGATCCGGTCTGATTTTGAAAATACTGATAGAAAGAACTAATATTGGCAAATGTAAAGAGTGTGTGTCATAGCGTTTTCCCAAGGACGTGTGATTTATATTTGCTATGCGGATATAGCGATTTTGAGTCAAATGATATTGCATCTGAATCGGTTGGGTTAGGTGGAATCTATCGTGTGCCGAAAATAAATAAAAAAATATCATCAGATAATTATCTATAATCATCAAAGAGGATTATAAGTATTTTCCGTTTGTTAAATATTTGTTTTTTTAATTTTTTTTTTGACAAAAAAACTTATAAAAACAGGATACGTGTTGGGCAAATGTGTTATTAATCAATTTTTACATGCATTATTCAATTAAATTTTCATTATCATACATTTAATAAAACATAAACATGGAGACTTAGTAAAATATGTAAATTATTGAAAAAGATGGAAAACATAAACCAATCTGAGATGCCTCTATCCTTAAGAACTTGTTAACTCCGCCTCGGTGCTCTACATATTTCTTGTGGCTAACGTTCTCTCAAGATAATTTGGTTGCTTCTTATAGAAGGGATACTTGTTTTTTCAAGAGCTTGAACTAAGAAAAACGATGGAAATCTCAACTCTAGACTTAAGTATGCAAGTATGTGAAAATTGAATTAATAAAATGAATCCAAAGGCACATTTTTATAGGCATGAATGAGTGCTTTTATGGGCACCCTTTGGTTTAAAATGTAACGATCCTAAAGATTATACCCATTCTTAATGCCCCTTTTAAGTCTAGAGTTATATTATTTCATATTTATAGGATATGTTCCTTCAACTTCTGCATTTCTTTTTCCAAAAAAAAAAAAATGTGTCTTTCCCATAAGACACTTCTTAAGGGACATGTCCATCCTACAACTATAAATATACTAGAGAATTTTCCTACAATCCCCCACAATTCTCTAATATTAATGCAGACACATAAGGGAGTTTCCTTGAAATAAAACTGCATCGGAATATGTAGGTTTCGCTTTAAACATTTTCTAGTGAATGACAATCGGATTTACTTGGCAAACTAGTGACCCATAGTCTAGAACCGTTCTACCGTTGGTGTAAACCAAGACAATAGCCATCATACAACTTCACTTCGACTATTTCCCGTTATACGATTGTGTTCAATTTGACCATCAATATCGGTCATGGCTTCATCAAGTACATTAGGGAATCCAGCTGACACGCTCATAAATCGGTTCTTTACTCCAAAGTATAAGAGTCTGACATAAAGCAAATCCTTCATTATGTTTGTTAACTTTGATTCCTAAGATAGTATCAACCTCTCCCATGTTTTTCATTTTAAACACAGAGGTTAAATACTTCTTAGTGTCATTTATTCCCTGCATATTAGTTCCTATTACTAACATGTCATCAACATATAGACATACTATCACACCATATGTAATTGTGAACTTGGAATAAATACACTTATCTGCTCCATTATGCTTGAAACCATATGATAATATCACACTATCAAAATTTTAATGCCACTGTTTAGGAGCTTGTTTTAAACCATATAAGGACTTTACTAATTTGCAAACTTTCCTTTCATTACCAGGAAGCACAAAACCCTCAGGTTGCTCCATGTATACCTCTTCATTAAGATCGCCATTTAGGAATGTTGTCTTAACATCCATTTGATGAATGTATAAATCATAAATGGATGCTAAAGCAAGCAACACTTTTATAAACGTGATTCTTGCTACATGAGCATATGTATCAAAATAGTCAATCCATTCCTTTTGTCTAAAACCTTTAGCAACTAGTCTTGCTTTGAAGGTCTGTAGAGAACCATCGGTATTATATTTTCTTCTAAACACTCATTTGCATCCAATGGGTTTAGAACTGAGAGGTAAATCAACCAAAATCCATGTACCATTTGATAAAAGAGAATCCATTTCATCATTTATGGCCTCTTTCCAGAAAGCAGAATCTCTTGAACTCATAGCTTCACTATAAGTTTTAGGATCCCCTTCCAAATTTAAAACAAATGGTATTTTATTTAATACCTCATCTCTATTTCCTTCAACCAATAAGACTAGTGCTTGCATATAGTGGCTCTAGATCCACTATATACCAACTTTTGGCGCCAGCCACATTATCTTGTCATCATTGCTCATTCTCTTTTCCCTAACTGCTCTGCAAATAGTGGCTGGTCGTCTGACACAACCACCCTCTGCCATATGAAAACTCATAATTCCAGCCTTTTTGCTCACTGTTACACATTTTGCTCATGTGTCAGCCTGCATTTCAACCACTCACATGTTATTCCATGTGTCAGGGGATAAGCTTATAGGCTACTCCCATCTCATCAACTTTTTGGGGGCTCAAACTTCGGTGTAGGGCTTACCTCACTCATACTTAAACACGATACTGAAAACCTCATTTCGGTCATCGGGTCGGCATACCGAGGTGCTTGATACTAGATCATCTTCCCTTTTTCTTTACAAGATATTTATAGGAAGGTACATGACCTTTCCATAATTCATATGATGTTTTGTCCAATCTTTTGTGAAGTAGCTTATCTAGAACGTTGTTCGCGTAAATCAAGGTTTCCCCCCACAAGTTCTAGGGAAAAATGGAACTGATTCTTTCGTTTCTTTGGTTCACTGGCCGTTCGCCAGGAGTTTCGGTAAACCAAAACTTGTCAATATGGCGTTCATCATTTCCTTCAACATTCGGTTTTTGCGCTCAGCAATCCCGTTCTGTTGAGACAAATAAGGAGCAATAGTTTCGTGAATAATTCCATGATTGGAACAATATTCACCAAATGGTGACACATATTCACCACCTCTATCACTCATGATTCTTTTGATTTTCTTGCCAAGTTGATTTTTAACTTCGTTCTTATAGTGTATAAAACTTTCAATAGCTTCATCTTTGCTCCTCAACAAATATACATAACATAATCATGTGCTATCATCGATAAAAGTGATAAAGTACTTTTTACCGCCTCTTGTTTGCACAATATTCATATCACACACATCAGAGTGTACAAGTTCCAAGGGTTCAAAACTTCGTTCTATGAAATGAAATGATGTTCTATGCAATTTTGTTTCAACACATGTCTCACATTTATGTTGGTTATCAATTGCAAATTTAGGTATAAGGTCCATGTTAATTAGTTTACGCATTGTATCATAATTAACATATCCTAACTTCTCATGCCATACATTTAGTGACTCAATAATATAAGTTGAAGTTGTAGCTTTATTATTAGCAATGTGTTGATTGACAGTCATTATATTGAATTTGAAAAGGCCCTTAACGAGGTATCATTTTCCTACATAAACATCATTCTTAGTCAATACAAATTTATCAGAAACAAATATAAGCTTAAAACCATTCTTGCTAAGGAGAGAGCCCGAGACTAAGTTCTTTCGAATATCAAGAACATGCAAAACATTCTTCAATGTAAGCTCATTTTTGAATGTCATTTTCAGAACCACTGTGCCTTGTCCAACCACTCTAGAGGTAGACGAGTGTCCAATTTTCAGATGATCACCACCATCGACCTTCTGATATGAGGAAAACATCTTGCTATCAGCACAAATATGACGAGTAGCCCCATTGTCTACCCACAATTCTCTCAGATTCCCAACTAAGTTGGCTTCAGTTACCACTGCTGAGAGGTTCATCTTTAAGATCTCATCAGTCAACTGCTAATCTTCAGTGACATATGCCTCATTTTTCTTTTTCTTGCCTTTATCCCGAGACTTTTTATTTCTGAAGTCCTTTGCCATATGACCAATTTTTCCACAATTTTAGCACTTCCCCTTGAACTTCTTGTTGGCTTGGGAAGAATCAGCTCCACTGTTCTTTCTCTTTTTGATACCCTTTACACCCTTGGCGATGTTGGACTTAGACTTCATATTCTTGTAGCTGGCCTTCTCGGACTTCCTATTGTCCTCTTTGATCCTCAATCGAACTCCAAGGTCTTCAAGACTCATCTGCTTCTTTTTATATTTTAGATAGCTCTTGAAGTCCTTCCATAATAGAGGTAACTTTTCAATGATGGTGGAAACTTGAAACGTCTCACAGAGTTTCATCCCTTCATCTAATATTTCATGAATAATTAACTGTAGTTCACCCAACTGAGACATTATCGTTCTTGAATCTACCATTTTATAGTCCAGGAACCTACCCACGATAAATTTCTTTTGCCTGTCATCCTCAGTTTTGTATTTATTCTCGAGAGATTTCCAGAGAATCTTCACAGAAATCATGGCTTGATACACATTATACAGGGTATTTTCAAGTCCTCCCAAGAGGTAGTTCTTGCACAAGAAGTCGTCTGACGACCATGTCTCTTCTCGCAGTTGTTTAGCTGTTTCTTTTCTCATTCCACAGGATCCGGAGGATCTTTGAGGTACTTAGCCAACTTGAGAGTTGTCAGGTGGAACAATATTTTGCTCTGCCATTGTTTAAAGTTTGCTCCACCAAACTTTTCCGATTTTTCTCAATGAGCGATCGATACTGTGATGTTTCCGCTAGCCATGTGTAACTGGAAAAACCAACAACGATCAATAAGTCTAGAAAAGATAAATTGTACAACGATCAACGAATGATGTTGTTCAAGTGATATACCAAGTATCCACTCGTTGTTATATTGGACAGTAGTACCAATTAACACAAGTCCTTGAATTTACGACTAGGGTTTCTTATGATAAGTAAATAAAAGAATATTCCCAGAGGACGACATGGGTCCAGAGTAACCACTTAAATCTCTGACCACTTAGGCTCTTATCGCATTTTTGACAGAATATCCTTTAAACACTTCCTCAATAGAATCTCTTAGGCATTCAAACTTAGTTTTACACTTTTAATTTCACAATACAATATGTGTGTATATGTGTGTGTGTGTGTGTGTGTGTGTGTAAATCAACCAAGATTGGATGAAATTACGTAAGATTACACTTTTAATTCTCACCTAAGTATGCAACACACAATTAAATTTCAACTTTATCACTATGTGTATGCTTGTGATAATTGAACATCTTAATATTAACTTAAATCTATACTACCAAGTTTATTGTAATACAGTAATGATTTTACTAAGTTGATATTATGACAATTTAAAATAATCTAAGTCATTTTTAAATCTAAAAATGATTCCAGGATTAACTTCGTTAGTGTCACATTCGCTTCCTCGTTCGAACGAAACTATCCAGTGAGTTCACCTTCGTGTAGCGTTCGAAAACGCGTTCGAACGAAGTGATCTAGAAGTTCACGTCCGTGTAACGTTCAAGAACTCATTCGAACGAAATGTTCCAGAGAGTTTACGTTCTTGTAGCGTTCGAAAACGTGTTCGAACGAAACGTTCCAGAGGGTTTACGTTCGTGTTGCGTTTGAAAGTTCTAAGGCATAAGGCTTACGTTCGAGTTGCGTTTGAATACACGTTCGAACATTCTTACGAAAATTCAAAATTTTACCTATGCGTTCGTCGGGTGTTCGAACGCCCATGCGTATTTTTCATGTACATAATACATTTTCTAGAAAATTTCTTATTAATACATGTAAATTTTCATCTAACAACACTTAAATTATGATAATTTCTTAAGATTGATGGGAATTAGTGCTATTAAACGAAACTAACATGCATCAATCAAATCAAATCAGAATACAACAATGAATTCAAATCTACACTCACATACCAATATAAGACATAAACCCTAAACCTTAAATAATAAGAAAAACTTGGTAAATTGTAGATGATGATTAAAGAAACGAATCCAAGTCGAGATTGCTTTGTCCTTAAGAACTTATTAGCCTTCGTCTCGGTGCTATACAGATGCAATGTGGCTAACGTTCTCCCAGGATTCCTTGGACGCTTCGTGTTGAAGGGGCACTCCTTTAACAAGATCATGAACTGGGACAATGATGAAATCTCTCTCTTGACTCCAAAACAACAATGTAGTGACTCAAGACTTATTATTTCTGGATCTATTGAATGAACATGAAGGGCCATTTAAATAAACATAGAAGGGTGCCTTTGAGGGCACCATTTGGTTTGAGGTGTAACCCTCCAAAGGGTTATACTTCTTCCTTAAACCCATTTGGAGCCTATAGGTGTGTTCTTTCAATTAGAGGATATATCCCTACATATTAGTGTCTCTCTCATAGGGCACTATCCAAAAGACATGATCCACATAGCATCCATACTCTATATTTAGAGAATTTACAATAATTATAAAAAGACACCTACACTACACTACACACTTCATCCATGAAATTTATAAATGAATTGACTAAGAGAGAAAGGGTTTGTCTATGTTTGTCCATCAAAACAACCAACAATATAACATATCCCATCAGATCATGAAGCAACGGACAGGTGGCCGACATGCAAATCAGAGGAAAGCCAAAGAAGAAGAATATACCTGGGTAGTGGGGGTAAACATGATGAAAGAATAGCACAGGGGATCTTTCTTTGATGGACCTACTCATTAAGCTTCTTAGAGAAGGAGCTCTAAGCCATTTTCAATATTTTCATTTGCATTGCATTGCATGCTTCTTGTAAAATCAATCAGTCTTAGAGATCACCAATGTCAAGCTGTGGGGTGCATTTCCAATTGCAATAGACGAGAGCAAACCAAATTCATTAAGAGTAATGATAAAGATACAAATAAACATTTTGATTTTATGATAAATGTCCAATCACATAAACATCTGTGCCTCTAATATTTTTCGTTTCATTAATGCGCGGGGGCCAGCTGGTTTCCAACCCTCTCTATTCATTCATTTTTATTCAAAACAGTATATCATTATTACAAACATGCTTTAATTTTGATACATTAAAGCTGTTGACTAACCTACTTCTTCATATCATCTCTCTTTTCTTCTCTTCTTTCCAAACATAGCTGACAAATACCCATATGATATGCCTCTCTCTAGGATTATACGCATGAAACCAATTATGATACCCTTTTAGTAAATTGTACAGGTTGCATATCGTCATCTCATGTTCATCTACGTATATCGATGCTACTCTTGCCTTCAGATCATCAGACAAGGCGCTATTGCTTCTTCTTTCCCATATTTAGAGTTGCAGGAGGCTAAATTTTGCGGATTTTCTCATCATAATTCATATATACATAATTGGTGCTGTAGCTTGCTTGCAAGCAAATGAAATCTCAAGTGATAGCAGCATAGCTGGAGTAAGTGAGTGACGTTAATTAATTTCCGTTTTTTCTTGACATTAACTCATTTGTTTCTCTAGTTTTTGGATTGTCATATATTAGCTGATGATATATAGTGCTAATTCTAGGACATGGATGGTTGATTTGATTCCTTAGACTACTAGTTTAGTTTCTGTTGTCCACTCAAAACCCAACGAAAAGCTCAACCTGCTTTTCTAATTTCTAGAGCCTAGAGGATTGAAAAAGAAACTTTATTTATTCGGATAGTAAATGAGAGACAAAAAATTAATAGAACATTTCTTGTGGGTTTACACAAGGCTTCTTTATCAATCTCAACAAAGAATGCTAACTGACACTGAGTTTAGAGGCTACTTTTATATATACATATGTATTAATCAATTGATTCTACGTACTCTAGAGCGTTAATGCTGGCATATGCATTTCGACACAGTAACTAACTGCTATTGTAAGCTCGCCTGTTTCACATTTTCAGCTTGGATGAAAAACTCCAAGAATCTCCTCTTCGTGGTTCTTATTCTCTATCAATTGATCGCCTGTCAAATTTAGTTGGAGAGTTTCAACTAATTAATCTAAATCAACTCTATTTTCTGCAAATGCCAGTTCGTATAATCCTTCATGTTTTCTTTAGAAGATGATTAGTTGTTGTGTAATGACATATTAAATCTGAAAAATGCATTTTGCCCCGCCTGAGAAGTATTGACAGGGAAATAAGATAATTGTTTCTCTAGGCATGTTGGATAATTTTATGGAATTGTGAACCAGCTAGTTCAGCATAGATAAATTTGGTTTTAATATTAGCAATTTAGCATCCACCATAATATTTATCTGTAAGATGACTACCATTGGGAAAATATGGCCATTTAATTCTGACCCAAGTATTGAGGTAATCCCTTACACGAAACTTTTGTTGCCATATAAAGATATACATGCATAAATTCTCTCTCATTCAAAGCAGGGTCTTCAGGTTGTTACTCTTAATTTCTTCGATCATGTGTCACAATTTGGCTCAACTTCTTTGCACATTCAATTAATGAGCTCCAACTACTTGATTAACTAGAGCCTACATCTTTTCTCTCTTCTTCTTGTAGATGGAATTTTCTTCTGGCATAGCTACAATTAGACTGCCCTTTTTGTACTTGGCATTCTTCGTTTGTGATGAACTTTGTTTCTCAATTATTATTAGTTCTCAGAAAGTATATTTCTTCTCTCAGGAAAAAATCTTGTGTGGTTATGTTCAACTGTCATCAAGTAAAAAATCTTCATGACCTTTTGAAGCAACAATGAAGTTTATGAAACTAGGGACAAAGCCAGATACCTTCTACACAGAGCAGGCTACCAGGTTATATTTGATGAGTGAAAAAATTCTTTTGTTTATATACTCTGAAGACTGAATTCGGCATGCGTACAGCATATGTTTAATTGAGTAATTGGAAATGCAGGACCGTAATCTCAGACTCACCTAGTGATTTTGTTATACAAGTTAACAACATTAGTTATCTTCTGCACAAGGTATGAAAATCATTTTGCCCCCAACAATCAAAAGAAGAATCATATCTAAATTATATAGGTTGTATGTTGATGCATGCTAAATAGTAGTTGTACACTTTTAGGATCTTGATGATACAGTACAGCTTGAACAGAACACATCAAAAGTTATCTTAAAAGACCAGTTTTAATTTTGCTACTTTTAGCTGCAGTTTCTTCTTCTTCCAAAGTGTGGCCTTCTACAACGGCTTTGTTCTGATTCTGAAGATTCTGACAATGTCATTATAGAGCTTCACGATATTCCCGGAGGAGAAGATGCTTTTGAATTGTGTGCTAAGTTTTGCTACGGAGTAACTATCAGCCTCAGTGCTCATAACTTTGTACCTGCGTTTTGTGCTGCTAAATTTCTTCGAATGACAGAATCTGTTGAGAAGGGAAATTTTATTCTGAAACTCGAGTCTTTCTTCAATTCATGCATTCTTGAGGGTTGGAAGGACTCGATTGTCACACTGGAGACAACAAATAAGTTACCAGAGTGGTCAGAGAATCTTGGAATGATTAAGAGGTGCATTGATTCTATTGTTGAGAAAATCCTCGCTCCCCCTGCCAAGGTTTAAAAAAAATAATAATTTGTATCCATATTATTTGCTTAATCCGCAATATAATAATACTAATTAGAAATAATTATGACTTTATGTTCTGTTCTGTTCTGCTCTGTAGGTCTCATGGTCCTACACTTATACTAGACCAGGGTACACACAAAAACGCCTCCGGATTGCACCAAAGGATTGGTGGACGGAGGACATATCAGACCTTGACATTGAACTTTTCCGCTGTATAGTTACTGCTGTTAAATCAACATACATGCTACCACCCCAACTTATTGGCGAAGCTCTGCACGTATATGCCTGTCGTTGGCTACCTGACATTACAAAGACTAGATCT
This sequence comes from Zanthoxylum bungeanum, assembly GCA_019454045.1. NCBI lineage: Eukaryota > Viridiplantae > Streptophyta > Magnoliopsida > Sapindales > Rutaceae > Zanthoxylum > Zanthoxylum bungeanum. The sequence continues at coordinate 39,599 of SKCR01049683.1, forward strand.
AAGGAGAGTTCAACATCTCGGACAGAAGAAATTTCTGTGGCAAAGAATCTACGGATTCTTGAAACAATTGTGAGCATGATTCCATCTGATAGAGGATCAGTTTCAGTTGGCTTCTTGCTTAGGCTCCTTAGTATTGCTAGTTATCTAGGAGTCGTCTCTCCAGTGACAAAGACAGAGCTGAGAAGGAGAGCTAGTGTGCAAATTGAGGAAGCAACAGTTAGTGATTTGCTGCTCCCTTTACATTTTTCCTCTGATTCTCAGTATTCTTATGATATTGACTTGGTTATGACTGTCTTGGAAAGTTACATGGGGCTCTGGAGAAGACAATTCAATGAGAACAGCAACCAGTTTTTGAGATCTATTAGGAAGGTGGCAAAGCTAATTGATTCTTATCTTCAAGTAGTTGCAAGGGATATTAACATGCCTGTATTGAAACTAGTGTCTCTTGCCAAAACTTTGCCTGATATCGCCAGGGAAGAGCATGACGGCCTATACAAATTCATTAACCTATATCTTAAGGTATGTATTAGTTGATGCAAATATAAATGAAACCAATTAATTGCTACTATCATGCACCAAAATATAATATGGCTTTGAGTGATAATGATCAGGAGCATCCTGACTTGAGCAAGACAGAAAAGAAGCGCCTCTGCCGAATTCTAGACTGCCAGAAGTTTTCCCCAGAAGTGCGTGCTCACGCTGTAAAAAATGAACGTTTACCATTGAGAACAGTGGTCCAACTCCTCTTCTTTGAACAAGAGAGCAGTTCCAAGGCAACTCCTCAGGCTCGGGCTCAGGAATTAGTCTCGAGAGGAAAGCAGATGCCTGTTACTGAACATGATATTAGTAGGCTACAATTGGGTTCAGTAGAATTTGAAAGGGTGAAAAGCACACTAAAGAGTACTGTAATTCCTGAATCAAGCGTGAAGAGATCAGATGGAAAGTTGAAGGTATTGAGGAGAGAAATTGAAGGAATCGAGGCAGACAAGGGAAAGTTAGATATTCCAGAGAAAACAGAGGTACAAAAAATAAGTCAGTCAGAACACAAAGGGAGAGACGGATGAATCACATTGCAGCAACTGTATTTTTTTCCCTTGAGAATTAATGCTTGTTATTTTTGTTAACCAATTTAGGTACTATATTATTTACACCACAAATCACTGGTGTTGGTCTGTTTCATCTTCATCAATTGGAAATGTGCATGTTTATGAATCCTCTGGCATGTTTTCATGTTTTGAAAACATTAAATAATAATTTCATTGGTCGATTCTTTACAATATTCATGGCCGTATCCCTCTGGCAATAGCTACATGTAGCATTTCGATGCATGTGGTCTTATGTCAATTCAGTAAGGGGTGGGTTTTCCTACTTCATTTCCTTATCGATGATATAAGTGAAGTGGGTTCCACCACTTTAAATTCAAAATTCAAGTTGGCTCACACAATACATTTTGGGCCCGATTTCGTTTAATTCGATTAAATGAATTTTTCCGTTGCTACGTAATTAAATACAATTTAATTAAAAAATAATGTCTAGCAAAATTATTACGAAAATCGCTTAAGAATTAATTCCAAATTAATTCATTCCCACGAATTAAAATCCAATTTTAATTCCGCATTAAAATCCAATTTCAATTAATATATACAAAATATTATTTTAGCCCAAATAAATAAATTAAATAGTAAAATCCAATTTAACTATTAAATTTATTTTACCGATTAATTCCCAATTAATCGCGTTCTTTCTTCTTCACGAATTAATCTCAGATTAATTCATGACGTAATTAATCCAAGATTAATTTTCTCTCTCATAATTAATCCCAGATTAATTTTGTTCGAGTCAAATGTCATCGGTGAATCTTTGGGAAACGACCCAAGAGATCCCTGGATATGTTGGCAGTAAATACGGTCATCGGACTATCCGTGTTGGACAATTATGACCTATAGTGTCACTATTTGTAAAAGACATTGTGATTTTTGTACAAATTAACTATGTGACAATGAAAATTGCATTTTATCATTTCGTAATTAGATTACTTTAATATATAAATGATAAAAGTCCTTATGATTAGTTCCATATTATAAGATATGAGACAATATCAATCCATAACGGTCTAATCATTAAATATCCATAGTCGTAGTATTATCGAGACTAGACATCGATAATGCGGAATAGACTAGTATTACACTTGTGCGTGATATGGAAGCGTAACATCACAGTTCTCATATATTTAAGTATTGGATACTTATGCAAGTTTGATATGAGGTTGTGTTTACCGATAGTACGGAAACAACTTCGCTCTGGATAGACCCCATGGAATCCCATTAGTAGTATGACTATGTGTCTATGAGAATCCGAATCAGGGTAGATGTATTTGTTCTTAACCTGAGACTTATATCGCTAGTACTTGCGACAATCAATACGCTTTGGTTTTGGTCGTCCGGGACTTTAACAGGTTATGTGTACGCCTCTTCTGGGTTTATTGAGAATCGTAGTGTATTGGATGTGATGTCAAGACGGAAGTATCACTTTAGTCATATGGAGATGATGATCACACATGGATACAGAACTGATACTCTAACGTGTTGCAACCATCGGGATAATATGACAAGGTCATGATTATCCGATTAAATAGACTAGTTGCTTGTGATCCGATATATACTTCGTACGGGGCAGACACTATTCCAGCCCCAGGCCTAGCATGTGACATCCGATACTGGATCGAAATACGCAATACTACGTATACTATGCCTGACATAGATTATATATTCCTTAAAGAATATTTCTGAAGAATTGGGAAGGCACAGTGCTTTGCTAGAAGCCAACCATGTCTCGTAAATCGGTTAGAACGTGGTACCGGGTACGCACGTGTTCGGATAGTCCGATAACCAGATTTACTGCCAACATATCCATGGATCTCATGGGTCACTTCCTGAAGATTCACCGATGACGTATGACTCGAGCAAAATTAATCTGGGATTAATTACGGTGAGAATTTATCCGGGATAAAATTCGATAAAAAGAGAGAGAACGATTAATTTGGAATTAATCGATAAAATAATATATTCAATATATTAAATGAGATTAGATTTCATAACAGAATTAAAATTGGATTTTAATTCGGGCGAACGAATTAATTTAGAATTAATTCGCAAGCGACGTGAACAGTAATTTTGCTAGGCATAATTATTTAATTAAATTTGATTTAATTACGTCGCAACGAAAAATTCGTTAATTCGGAACTAACGAACCCGAGCCCGAGATGTGTTGCGGGTCCACTCGGATTTTGAATTAAAGTGGGGCCCACAAGTCACATCATAAGTCACTTTTTTGTGATGAAAATCAAATCAACTTTGAGTGATGTGATACAAGTCACTTTTGAGTGATGAGAGTAGTTGAGAGACTTTAATGTTGTTTTCCCTCCAAAATTTGGTTTAGCTTTTGGAAAAGGGATATACCAAATATTGTGAAAGACTTTTGTATTAAGTTTTTAGAAAACATAAACAAAAGACTCTCTCCTCTCCCAAACCTTCTCTTGGCCGAATACCATAAGAGAAATATGGAAGATTTTTGTTGCATTCTTCTTCCATTGCTAGCACACAAAAGATCATACTAGGTGATAGGGAAACATTCCCTAGAATTTGGAATCCATCTCAAAGCTTAGAGTTTCAACACACAAATTCAAAGAGAGGATCTTGGAGCATTTCTCAAAGAGGAATTTTGTTATCAACACATCCAACCATCCGATCTTTGTAAGTATATTTCCGCTATATTTCTATTTTGTATTCACTTTATTTCATGCTTTAAATGTTCTTGGGATGTTCTTAGAGACCAACAATCCGAACACGTGCGTAACCGGTACCACGTTCTTACCGATTTACAAGACATGGTTGGCTTCTAGCAAAACACCGTGTCTACCCAATTCTCCAGAAATATTCAACGAGGAATATATAATCTTTATCAGGTGTAGTATACAATATATTGCGTATCACGATCCAATATCGAATGTCACATGCTAGGCCTAGGGATGGAATTATGTCTGCCCCGTACGAAGCATATATCGGATCACTAACAACTAGTCTCTGTAATCGGATAATCATGACCTAGTCATACTATCACGGTCCAACGGCTAACAGAACCTCCTATCACACTTGCATAAGTAACAAATACTTAAATATATGAAAACTATGCCATTGAGCTTCCATAAATCGCACAAGTGTGATACTAGCCTATTCCGCATTATCGATGTCCAGTCTCGATAATACTACGACTGGGGATATTTCATAGATTAATACTGTCTCATATCTTATTAATCTGGTACTAATTATATGGACTTTTATTATTTATATATCCAAGTAATCCCAATACAAAATGATAAAAGAGCAATTTCCTTTGTCACATAGTTAATTTGTACAAGAACACCATGTTCTTTACAAATAGTGATGATGTGGCTCATAATTGTCCAACAATCTCCCACTTGGCCTATATCCAATCACTCAAGTGTCCAACACCTGAACTATGTATGGGTCGCTCAAACTTTTACTGAGATAACGCTTTCGTTAGTGGATCTGCAAGGTTATCATCTGATACAATCTTTTCAATCTTGACATCGCCACGATGTATGATCTCATGAATCAGATGAATCCATTGGAAGTACATACTTGGATCATTGATGAGACTGTGGTTTTTTAGCCTGTACTGTATCTCAGCTCAGCTGCTAACAGAACTACTTCTAATCCAATTAGGAATTTTTTATAGATCCAAAATGCTTCTTTTACTGCCTCAGCCACATCAATATATTCCTCTTTTGTTGTTGAATCGGTAACAATATCTTGCTTGGAAGATTTACAGCTCATTGTTCCGTTGTTCAAACAAAATATGTACCCTTATTGCGACTTACAGTCGTCTTTATCGATTTGGAAACTTGCATCGGTGAATCCAGTCACCTCAAGTTCTTCTTCCCTATAGATTAAGAAAGCATCCTTAGTTCGTCTAAGATACTTAAGGATATTCTTAACATCAATCCAGTGATTATCACATGGATCGGCCTGATTATGACTGCAGATGCTCAAAGCATATGAGACACCAGGTCGCGTACATGTTTGTCAATGTACGAGTTCTCAGAGAGTGCCAACAACTTTTAGATATATCCCAGTAGATCCTTATTCCTATAATAAAGGTTGCCTCTCCCAAGTTTTTCTATAGAGAATTTTAATGAAAGCCAAGCTTTCACCGATTTTAATATGGAAATGTCATTGCTAAGAAGCAATACATCATCAACGTATAGGACAATCAATGTCAGTGCGCTCCCACTAACCTTCTTATATACACAAGAATAATCTTAGTTTTGAATGAAACCATATTCCATTATTATCTCATTAAAACATCGGTTCCAAGAATGTAATGCTTGTTTTAATCCATAAATGGATCGGTTTAACTTGCAAACCTTGTTTGCATGTTTTGGCGCGACAAAACCGTCAGGTTGTTGTATGTAAACATCCTTCAAAAGGTTTCTGTTAAGGAAATCAGTTTTGACGTCCAGCTGCCATATTTTATAAATAAAATATGCAGTAATAGCAAATATCATCTTGTTAGGGATATGTCATATACTCAATAATGAGCGGAAAATATATAATATTTACCGCCCATTTACCTAATATTTTATTTAGTTTCTCGGGTTTGATGAACGTTTTGATGTGATTTATGTGTTTTGTAGATAAATAAAGTATTGGGATTTAATGGAATCAACTCGGGGATAAAACGATGAAATTCGTGGCAAAAAATTTCGAAAACGGAAATTTACTATACGCTTCACGAAGTGCAGTCCGAAATTCCAGTTTTGCGCAAATTTGGTATTTTGACCATAAATTTTTCATCCGATATCCAATTGAGCTGATTCAAGTGCAAAATTAAAGAAGACACAAAGATCTACAACTTTTAAGATTTACATATTTTCGTAGTCGGAAGTTTGGATGGCCGAAATTGATGAATAATCTAGTGTATTTTGTGTAATTACTATAGTCATTTTCAAAATATAAAAAAATATTAATAAAATAAAAAAGTAAAAATTGTCAAACTTCCACCAAACATGCTTTCATGTTTGGTGCCATGTTTGATGCCATGTTTGGTGGAGCAATTGGTGGAGCAATTGGTGGAGAAATTGGTGGAAGCATTTAGATTTTCCTATAAATACCAAGCTTAACTTTGTAAATTTTTCATGCTTTCTTTGGAGGAGTTTCTCCATGAAAATATAAAGGAAAGTATCTTGTATATTATTCAATTTTTCTTGTATTTTATTTTTATTTATTTAATAAAATTTTGTGTGTTTTCTTTTACAGCATGAGCAGGTAACCTCATTTTGCTGGAGTGAAAATGTGAGACTTTTAATATAATGAATTAGATTAATCTCCATTATTTTAATAAAAATTTTGGATTAATTAGTTACCGCCTATATGGCCGATTTAGGTGACAACCTTATTTACCGCCTATATGGTCGATTTTTCGTTTCAGACGTAGTTTCCGCATATATGGTCGGTTTAGGTAGTAACCTTGTTATCGCCTATATGGTCGGTTGGATTTAATTGAGACAAATGAAATTACTGCCCTTATGGTCCGGTTAATTAATCGGTAAACATTGAGAATAAACAAGATTTTTAATTTTGAAATATTAAAAGTAGATCATCTAACTCCAACATTTTTTTTATTGTACTTTTAATTTCCAACATTTACTTCATTTAATTTTCAACATTTACTTTATGTCTTTTATTTTATTCAAGCTTTTTTTAGCCTTAGATATGTGTCGTAACTAAGTCCATTATCTGGGGTTGTGATGAATTCCAATATCACCGGTTTATAATGGGTTAGATTATGGTTTGGGTAATATAAATATTTATTTATTGAGCCTTAGTCTTAATGCGTCTTGTTAACTGGTCATTAATAAGATTGATTCGGTAAACTTAAAATGAACTTGGAAAAAGGATTTTAGGTTTAAGACCCTAGACTCAATAGTCATCGATCTTCCTTGAGGATAGATAACCCTTTAATAGATTTCCTTACATGATATGAATATACCTGTCGGGCGGGGGTAGCCATAATTGGAACTTAGTCTTGATAAATTCAGATAACTTAATTGACATAGGAATATGATTAATTGGGTTACACTGGGTATTTGTAATTGACCATCAGAAGAGACTTTTACATAATTTCGTGTTCCAGGTTAGTAAATTAATATATTACACAACTATAAGATAACCACTTCATCTTTAAAAGATACTGGAAAGATTCAAAACCCTGGATAGTTTTTAATATTGAATTTTCTTTAATTTAATCTCACGCAATTTTATTTACTTGTTGACCGGTGCTTACACACGCGTATAACGAAAGCGCACGTATCGTTCAAGTAGTATAAAAAGTATCGATCCCACGAGGACTTAATACCTATGCTATTAATTTTAATGAGGTCAAGTTATTACTGGTATCTAATGGTTTGTTTGATTTGATTGTGATGTTGATTTAAAAATTTAATTTAAAATAAGTAAATAAATAAAATTGCGCGAAAGTAAATTTAAGAAATTCCAAATTTAATAAAACTATCTAGGGTTGGGAATTCTGCCAATATTATTTAAAGATGAAGTGATTATCTTATAGTTAGGTAATATATTGATTTATTAACCTGGAACACTAAATTATGTAAAAGCCTCTTCCGATGGTCAATTACAAATATCCAGTATAACTCAATTGAACCATATATCTATGTCAACCAAATTACATGGATTCATTAAGGTTAAGTTCCAATTATGGCTACCCCCGCCAGACAGGTATATTCTTATCCTGTAAGAAAATCTATTAAAGGGTTATCTATCCTCAAGGAAGATCGTGGGCTATTGAGTCTAGGGTCTTAAACCTATAATCCATTTTCCAAGTTCATTTTAAGTTTACTAGTTCAATTTTATTAATGGCCAGTTAATAAAAAACATTAAGATTAAAACTCAATAAATAAATCTTTATATTACCCAAACTATAATCTAACCCCTTATAACCCGGTGATATTGGAATTCATCACAACCATAGATAACTAACTTAGTTACGACACATAACTAGGGCTAGTGAAAACTTAAAAGTAAAAGACATAAAGTAAAATGTCGAAAAGTAAATGCGGTAAAGTAAATACTGAAAAGTAAAATTATAATAAAATAAAATGCTAAGGTAAAAGGAATTACTTTTACTACTACTATTTTAGATATCTCTCATAATATAATATATAAACTTGTGATAGCATTACCAACCAGCCATATAAGTGGTAACCTGATTAAGTCAAATTAAGTCCAACCAACCATAAAGGCGGAACCAAAATAAACATGCCATATAGGCGGTAAAAAAATTTAATTACCAACCGACCAATCTGGCGGTATCTTTACTTAGTCAAGTTTAACCAAATTAAAATGAATTACCAACCGACCAATATAGCGGTATCCTTATTAAGTCAGATTTTAAATAGTGAATATATTATATTTACGGGAGATTAATCTAAATAGCAATAGTAAAAGAATTACCTTTCACCATAGCAGAGAGAAGTTACCTCCTCATGGTTGAATAGTAAAAACTGTAAAAGTAAAAAGAAAATAAATTTCTATTACTATTACAAAAAGTAAAATTACTATTACTATTACAGAACGTAATTAAAATTAATTAAAAAAATTAAGAGAAACTAGGTAGAAAACTCTTTATTTACATCAGATAATTCAGAGAGACAGGTACATCTGAAATCATAAAACTGAGCTGAATTTATAGGCGTCTATAGGCCTCAGGCGTGGCGACGCTATAGTCTTTGGCGTGGCGACGCCCGTGATTTATGGCGTGGCATGCGGAGGTGATGACACGTGGCGATTCTGGATAAGGTGATAAGGTGACATGTGGCACGACGACTGACAACTCAATGATTATGCTGATATGGCGATGACGTTGCGCTGACGTGGCGACACGTGGTGAAAGAGATTGTCGGCACTATAGGATTGTGACACGTGGCACTTCGTGATTGGCTGATGATGACGTGGCGGTGACGTGGCACGTTGACTTGGTCAAATGCTGATGTGGATGATGACGTGGCAGACATGTGGCGATGGCGATGGCGATTGTTGGCACCATAGGATGATGACACGTGGCACATCGCACTTAGCAGATCGGCTGTGATAGTGACACGTGGCACGACGCACGTTAGCAAAGTCAAACTTCTCAGATTCTGACACATGGACCCGGCGCACGTTAGGCGTCACAACGCTGAAATTTACCAAAATGCCCTTTTGTCCAATTTTCACTGTTTTGGTCCAAAATCACCTCCAGAATGTACTGAAACTTTATTTATCTATAAAATAACGCAAAACACATCAATATATTCACAAAACTCAAGAAACTATACAAAATATTAGGTTAAATGAGTGGAAAATAATGATAAATTTACCACTCATCACTTGTTTTAATTTTTAAAAGTTTAAAGTCACCATCCCAATCAAACAAACAATCCATTAGATACCAGTAATCATTTGGCCTCATAAAATTAATAGCTAGGTATTAAGTCCTCGTGTGATCGATACTTTTTATAATACTTGAACGATACGTGCGCTTACGTTATACGCGTGTGAAAGCACTGGTCAAGTTTTTGGCGCCGTTGCCGGGAACTTATTTATCTTTTACTATTAATTTAGGGGTTAGATACGTTACTTGTGTCTAATATTTTCTTTTTACTTATTGTTTTTGTTTTCATTTGTTTCAGGTCCTCAGACACTACATGAGACGAACGAGAAGCTTTGATATCCGACCGCTTGACCCAGAGATTGAAAGAACCATTAGACAGTTGAGAAGGGAAATGCGTGAAGGCCAAGAAGCAATTGTTAACATGAAACCTGAACCTTTGGAGGTTGCACCACCAATTCCTATTCGAGACAGAACCATTCCGGTGGTTGACGGCTTCATTTCCTGTATTGTATTTTCTCCCTTACCAGCGAATGCGTGTGACATCAAAACATGAATCCAGATGATTCAGCAGTCAGTGCAATTTGGAAGAAATGCAACTAAAGATCCTAATGCCCATATCAACAACTTCCTGGAAGTTTGCGGTACTTTCAATTACAACCGAGGAGCTGAAGAAGCAATGAGACTATGAGTTTTTCCATATTCCCTGAAAGACAGAGCTAAGACTTGGTTACATTCACTACCAGCAGGATCCATCACAACTTGGAACACTCTAGCCACTAAATTCCTTGCGAAGTACTTTCCACCAGCCAGAACATCAAAATTGAGGCATGAGATTGCAAAATGGCTACAAGTCCGAAATTTGTATAATGGACTTTCTGGATTGATGAGAACCACAATTGATGCTGCTGCTGGAGGAGCTTTGATGGCAAAAGGAGAAGATCAAGCTTGAGACTTAATCGAAGAAATGGATAACAACAATTCATTGTGGCCAACATATAGGAGCATGATTCAAAGAATTGCAGGAATTTATGAAGTTGGAGCCAACACAGCAGTGAATACCAGGCTGGATCAGATATGCAAATGTCTGAAAATGCTTAGCACGCAAGTTGTGAACATTATCGGATCCACAAGTTCATCATATGGAGGAGCATCAGAACCAGTTCAACAAGAAGAGACGGTGAATTATGTCAATAATTTCAACAGACAGGGTAACAATTCATATTCCAACACCTACAACCCAGGGTGGATGAATCATCCCAATTTCGCATGGAGCAACAATTCAGGACAAAGGAACAACCCGCCACTTGGATTCCAACAGCAGAACAATCTACCACCAGGATTCCAACAACAAAGCTAGGAGCATGAAAAAGAACCAGGAATAACAGAAGTGCTGGCCCAGTTGAAGAAGCAAGAAGTAAAATATGATGCTTTAGCAATAATGGTTCAAAATCAAATAACATTGAATTAAAGCCATTAAGCCTCTATTAAAGCACTGGAAAATCAAATGAGACAACTGGCCAATGATCAGAGTTACAGACCTCCAGAAACTCTTCTTAGCAATACAGAACCAAATCCAAGGAACATGGGGAAAGAACAATGTCATGTCATCATGTTAAAAAGTGGTACAGAAATTAACAAAGATGTTGGAGTCAAAACAACTGTTGAGGAAGTTCCAAAAAAAGCAGAACAACAAATGGAGGAAAAAGAAGCAAAGGAAAAAGATCAAGATAGATTTACTCTACCTCCACCTTTTCCACAGCGTTTTCAGAAAAACAAACTGGACAAGCAGTTTACTCAATTCCTGGAGATCTTCAAAAAGCTGCATATCAACATTCCATTTGCAGAAGCGTTAGAACAAATGCCCAGCTATGCCAAATTCATAAAAGACATTCTTTCACGAAAGCGGAGATTGGGAGACTATGAGACAATATCATTATCAGAAGAATGCATCACCATTATTCAGAGAAAACTTCCCCCAAAGTTGAAAGATCCTGGAAGTTTCACTGTTCCTTGCACCATATGAGAACATGATTTCGATAAGGCTTTATGTGATTTAGGTGTGAGTGTTAACTTGATGCATTTTTTCTATTTTCAGGAAACTGGCACACACAACAAAGTCGAAATCAATGGTTAACAGTGCACAATACAAATATAACAACATATATGATTGTTGTAGGAATTGTTCATAAATGGTTCAATGTGTTTAATTATTGAACAGATCATTTATGAGGTTCTATAGTGGCTTAGGGATTGGTGAATGACGATAGGGGCACTTTGGGAATTGGAATAAAAAAATTACTATTCATGTGAATAGTAACATGAATAGTAAAAAAATTATTTGTTTTGAATTCCAATTGGGCCCAAACTCTTATTAAGGTTTTATAATCTCATTAAACCACTAAATTAATATCCAATGGCTAAGATTAAATTAGCTTTTATCCCACATCGGATTCTTAATTAATTTTGTTGTCTTTGAAGCACTATATAAACCCAGAGAATTCTTTACAAATTTGCTACACCAAACCTTTCATATATTGGGTTTATATAAGCGAGCAACTCTAAAGTTTAAGAGTAAGTCACTAATTTTGAGGATCCTTAAGTCTTATTGACTAGAGGATCCTCGAGTTAAAAGTTTTGAGGTATTTTCCTAGGCTAGTACCAAGGGCAAAATACCCGTGTACTCAAGGTGTAATCTTGCCGTTGAGTTTTGGCTTTGGTGTGTGCATCTTTGGAGGCCACACACTTAGGTGGCTCTTTTGAACGTGAAAGAGCTTGCTGAGTTCGAAAAAAACTTGTAGATTGGAGGGAGGACTGTAGGAGTCTACGGTTCAAGTAAGTCTTTTTCTTTCTTTATTTTAATTAGAGTTCTTATGATGGTTAACATGTTTAGGTTTATGTTCTTTGCATGTTTTTATAAGTTTTATGCTTAGAATATATAGTAACATGCCTAGGCTTGTATAATAATCAAAACAAATGGGTCTTGGGCAAAGGGAAAGCGGCATAATAATTTTGATTTTCCGCTGCGCACTCGCGGCCGCTTCCCAACAGTGGTATCAGCACATCGTTTTTGTTTTGATTAGTTCTCACTCATTTGAACTCAAAATTGGGTGTTTAAAATCTCGTTGGAAAGATAACACCCTGAACTTAATTTTAGGCACAAGTTTTTCATGATTTGGTTAAGAGTTGAATTGTGAAATAGCATTTAAAATTCACGCGTCTGCAAAAAAAAGTGAATTATAAATTTATTTGAATAAAATAAAATGCAATATCATAATTAAATATTAATCAAAGTTATTTAATGCCTAAAATAATTCCAACATATTAAAACTCACATGCTTGATGATTCTATGTATGATTAGAATTGACATGATTATTTTAGGGTGCAAGCATCTAGAGACTTTCTAAGAAATAGAGAGTGTATTGTTTATCCCTTAGCTAATTAATTATTCCGTGATGAACTTAGAGATTTATTACATTTAAGGCTAATAAATATAAATAACTTATTTATAATAAAAGTCATTATAAAAGATACAAGTGGGTTGGGACCAAGGGGTTAATAAAACATTCCAAACTAAAGTTAATTTAACCCAATGTATTACCAGAGTTAGATAATGATTTGGTGTCTTCCTTCACTCACTACATTTTTATAGCCAAAAGGAAAAGCTGTGAAGACATCTAGATAATCATTTACTAAAAGCTTATATTAAAGCATATTTAAAGTGTTGGACTAATTTGGAGGATCTATTGTTTAATCATGTCACCAAGGCGATAAGAGCCTAAGAGGTAAGGGTATTTAAGAGAGTTCGCTCCACCCTCCCTCTGGGGAATTTTCAATGGTGGAATCCATTTGACAGTTATTCACTTAAACTTGCTAAAATCTTCAATAATAACTTAAGTCTAAAATTTGCTCCCATTGTAAACTATAGACCCAAATGGCTTAAACCGTATTGGAAGAACTAGGCTTTACCAGACTGACCAATACCAATTTGTCCATAAATCGTACTATTGACAATGATTTGACTTTTCTAAGTCATAAGACGCAGCGACCCTTAGGCGTGGTCTTATAACTGAATGGCAAAGATTGGGTGTCCACTAGGACTAGCATAAGCTATGCCATGTTTGATTGCCCAACCCAATGATAAAGGAATTGTGATTTATATCACAATTGGTTGGGAACCTACTTAATTATCATATGTTATAACGACCGGCCCTAGTCGGAGTTATGAAATGATGATAATGGGATCCTTGCCCACAAGAAATCCATCATATTGGGGTTGATGCGATTTGCTTAAAATTTTAAAACAATTGAGTGGGAGCAACTTCATAATATTAAAAGCCCATGTTATCATGAAACATTAATGAAAACATATTCCTAATTTTAACATTTTCTCTTAACATGTGGGTTAAAATATTTCACAAACATTCAAATGGAAAACAGAGTATCACTTCGTTCCATCCTTAATAAGCATAAGCTCAAAATGGGACAACTACAATGACTGGTTTAGAAACCTTAAAATTATCTTACGACAAGAAAAGATTTTCTATGTTCTTGAAAGACCATTTCCCCTAAACTCGCAGAAGATGCTGACCAAGATACATTTGATGCTTGGAAAAAACACGTCGATGATGATGAGAAAGCAGTTTCCATAATGCTTGGCTCTATGTCGGACGAACTTCAGAAAGCTCACGAAGATATGGATGCTCAAACCATCATCTTTCACTTGAAGGAGTTGTATGCAACTTCCGTTCATACCGTGAGATTCCAAGTGTCATGTGTCTTATTCCAAACAAGGTATAATGAATTATCTGTTAGCGGACATGTGCTTAAGATGATTGGCCACATTGAAAAATTGGCCAACCTCGGGTTCATCATGGATCATGAGATATGTCAAGATCTAATTCTTCAGTCCTTATCAAAAGATTTCTCTAACTTTATTATGCAGTTTAATATGTCTAATAAAGAAGCTACTTTAGCAGAATTGCACAATTTGATAAAGCAAGCAGAGAAGGACTTAAAACCTCCATCGTGCTTACAGGTACAGACCTTAAGCCACGAGGCCCAAAGAAAAATAAGGGCAATGCCAAGGCTCTAGATCACATAAAGCCCAATGGTAAGGTGGAGAAGAAAAGGAAAGGGAAAATGTTTCTTTTGTGGAAAGAATGATCATTAGAAGAAAGACTGCAGATCCTTGAAAGCCAAGGAAGCTAGGGAAGCCCAATAGGCCAAGAAGCCCAATGCTTCAGGTATGTTGTATATGATTGAACTATATTATCAAAACTTTGAACCTTCTACTTGGGTGCTTGACACTGGTTGTGGGACTCACTTGTGTAACAATGTGCAGGGCCTGAGAAACAGTAGGAGACTCCGTCATATGGAGGTTGACTTACGCATGGGTAATGGAGCAAAACTGGTTACATTGTGCGTGGGGACTTATTCATTAGTTTTGCTGAATGGTTTGGTTTTAGACTTAAAAGATTGTGTTTATGTACATTCTCTAGTAAAGAACATCATTTCAATTTCTTCTTTATGTAATAAAGGCTTTTCATGCCTACTAAGTTGTAATGAATATTCTATTTATTTCAATGAAATAAAATATGGAGATGGTATTTTGAATAATGATATCTATGTCTTGTGGACGCTGATTTCGGTCGAGGTCCACAATTGAAAATGAGTTGAGGGGTACAAGCGAACCTGCAAAATAAGAGTAGAGCAAAAGAGGAGGTTACTGCCCACCGGTGTGGTGGAAGCCGTAGGCACTCCGACGCTCAAGTTAGCCTAAATATGAATAAGTCAAAGGCGAAAGGATTAAGGTCTTAGGATACCTCAACCACTGATTAATTACCGTGAGGGCGGAGTATTGGATTTTATCTGATGATAGGAGTAGTGTTCAGATCCCTATCTATTCTTTGTTTCTCTCTTTTATAGGTTCCTTTGATGTGGGGGTCCATCTTCTGCCCGTTGGAAACCTCCTCAATGATGTTTTAATTTAGGTCCTTTAAGTCTGATAACCGTCGACTTCATGATGAT